>JAQGAJ010000612.1:0-13732 GCA_034689365.1 Liebstadia similis
ACCCATAAACCAATATGGGCGGGCGGGTGGAAAACGAATGCATATACTACATCCCCTTCGGTAAATGTAGTGAAAAAACGAAAACCTATTGTAAAACCTGGACCAACGCTGAAAATTACTTTGACAAACCTGGAGAAGATCCACAAATCCTGGATTGTCCAGATAAAACCTGGACGGTTAGCAATGCTACCTATAAGCCTTAATCGACATAGCATCTCGGATTTTTGTCTTATGACGTACTTCCCTAAAATGCTGATAATTGTAGTGCTTTAGGCAAGGAGCTGTCTTGTTTAAAAATACCAATTTGGAAAGTTATCATTTAGAATATGCAAAATTAGTAAAATTCGTTTTGAATTAATAAAATAAATGGTTTCTTAAAATTCTTACATAAGTTTATTTTTCAGCAAATAAAATTTTTAAAAAACTTTTTGATTAAAATTTTTTAAGAATTGAATTTTTCAAATTTAGTTTAGTCATATAAATTGCAGATTTGTAACCAAGTGTTTAATAGCTCGACGTATATCACGACTGAAGAGCAGTTGATTGTTAATCACATTCTTCACATATTGGGCATCAAATGGCGCCCCACTGCGAGAAATTACCGAAAGAATCGCTTTCAAAAAACAAAGTGATTAAAGGTTATTATTTCAAGCTATTTTACCTCTCGGACTTTCATGGAGATACAAAATGCAAATTGCCACATTGTTATCAACGTATGGGAATCCATAAATTACTTTAATGAATTGATGAGCGAAAACCATGGCCTGGACAACCCGAGAATTACCTAAGTATTCAGCCTTTCCCAAGGCAACCTGTTTACCATTTGCGCTAAAAACAAATTATTAACAATTCATTAAATTTGATGAAATTAATTTTGTTTATATTATCTAAATGCATCGTCTCTACACATTTATTCCCTACTCATTTGTTCCCCATTTTAAGTTATGTTAGATTAGTGTAAGTGTTAGGTCAAGTATGATTTGGGGAACAAATGAATGGGGGAATAAAAGAGTGAGGAATACTTGAATAGGAACCCTAAATGAATACATACTAATAGTGAGGCACAATTTGATTGCCTTTCGTTTGCACCATGAACCCATCAAAATTCATCAATTTTTCGCTAATCAAACGTACAGTCCAATTACCAAATCCCTAATATTAGATGAATAATAAGTTAAAATAAAGTAAAACAAGAGATGTTTCAACTTGCTCGGAACTTGCTTTAAAAGGTTGAAATTTAAGGTAATTGTAGGAGATATAAAGTTACTGAATTTTGACAATTTTGCTCGTTTTTTGTCTAAATCAGGGATGGCTAAACTTTATCGGACTATAGGGGGTGGGAGTATAGGGGTGTTTTATTCAGAGGGTGGGCGTGGGGGGGTATTTTGAAAATATGTTTTTTTCTTAATTTTTGGCTGAATTATGATTCAATTCAACAGAATCAAGCTTTTGTGATTTTTTTTGACAAAATATGGCCAAATTTAGCGTAGATTGAGTGAATTATTTTAAAATTGTTAAATTCATACGAGGTTTTTGTTTCGAGCTAAACGATAAAACCGAATTTATCAATCAATGGATTTGTAGATTTTGTATATAAAGATTAAATTTAGAATGTTATTTTAAAACCTGGGTGAAATCCACGTCCACTAGTTCTGCATCATCAATGGGGAATCGATCCCTCACGGTTCGAATGACGGTAGGCTTGGTGAAGAATGTGAGGTTGGGCACCAAATCACCAATAAGCCTTTCGAAATTTGATTTTGAAATAACCTTTTGGATAACTTTCCGTATTTGGCTCTCAGTCGATTGTGTTGATGATCTTGTTAAAGCCAATAAATTTCCTAGTTTAATTTATATAAATACATAAATACCGTATTACTAGTTGTAATTCACGATTTATTTCTTATTTAAGGATTCTAAGGCAGAGAGAGAGAGAGAGAGAGAGAGAGAGAGAGAGAGAGAGAGAGAAGAATACATACTTTGGCCACGGTTAGTGTCATAGTAGCAAATCAAGAGATCAAACTGTTGGTGAATAACTGAAACTTTAGTGACCTCTCTGTTTGTATCAATGGCTCTAATGATTTTATTTTCTCCTTCCTTTTTCAAAAGCCATGAGCTTTTCAATCGTCTGCCATCACTAGAATCATATTTGATAATTATTTAAACTCTTATGACCATATTAAAAGGACTAACTATGCATTAACAATGACTTCATTTTTGTCAAAGGTCAAATCGATGTTGTCAAAATCGATGTTTTTTATTGTGGCCATCACACTCCATTTACCGACTGACTATATAGGGATAAATCTTATAAAAATTTGATGAAGCAATGAGGATCACCTTCATCATGTTGAAATCAGGAAAATCTTGGACTTGTCCGTCGTTGAGTCCATTGATTCCTATTAAATAATTGTGTGAAAACGTTATTTGGCACTAATTTATGACCTTGTTGTTTTGTAGATGGTCAAGGACATTTTAATAATTTTCAAAATTACATCATATTGTCAGCATTGCTGATGTTATGACTAATATTTTTTGTAATATTTTATGTTTTTTTATGCAGTACATGTGAATCATAGGCTAATGTATTTTTATTGAATTTATTTTTCCATTAGTGAATGTAATTCATTAGAGAGCTATTACTAATGACTAAGTGTTCTAATTAACTTTATGTTGTTTTTATGCTAAAAGCTTTTAGTAATTTATATTACATGACAGAAAACAATTGCAAATAATTGGTTAACATTTAGTATAAAAGAGATGTGCTCTCAGTCAATGTGTTCAGACTGAGAGTTGTGCTCAAATACTGTTTGACTTTTGTAACAGTTTTAAAGTAAACAGTTTAAAAAGAATAAAGTGCGACTTTTAATTTTTAACCCAGTCTCATTTAATTCTCTACAATTATAAGTGAGATAAAACCCAAGCTCACAATATACTTAACATTTAGGCGTAAAAAATACAATTTTACAGTTAATAAAATGTAAGCAGTGACCTTGTGAAAATAATATACTTAAATTTTTGTTCGACAAATCAATTTTTTTAAACTTGGAAGTTAGGACATATCTATCAACCCATTTTGTGAGCCTTGAATTCGAATCATCTTATTTATTCATAACAGTATCTAATCAAAAAAGACTATCTCACTCGAAAAATGAGTCATGAATTTGAATGTAATATTATGACTCATATTATTCTATAAGATGTAATAGTATATAATCCTTTATACTAATAGTATAAAAGGGCGTCCCTACTCATTTATTCCCCAAACATTTATTCCCCAAACATTTATTCCCCAAACATTTGTTCCCCAGTTCATTTGTGGCATGGGCTACGCAAGAGGAAACGATTCGATACCAATATATCAAGTTAAGCAGCGTCGAGCCTGGTTTGCATAGGAAAGGGAGACCACAGTCGAGACCCATCAAAGCAAACACTTCTTCGCCACTCAAAGCCGTTTATTCGGATTTTAATTCTTAACTCTCCATATTTATCATGTCTTAAAATTTAATTGTATAAACAGTGTATTTTCATTGGGAATCTCTATTGGGAGTCTCTAAGACGAAATGCATCAGACATATAAATAAGCAATAAAATTCAATTCAATTTGTTCCCACTATTAATCTTAATTTAGGTTAGGTCAGGTTAGTTTAAGTATTAGGTCAATTGTGGTAAAAAATTATTTGGGGAACAATTGAAAAATGAGTCGGTAATAAATGAAAAAGGGCCATAAAATGGATCATTCTCTTAGTCCATGTGATCAAAGTTAGAGACGGACTTTAAATATAAATATTTCTATTGTAACTGTTTATAAAGAATAAAAGTGCGAAATTTATATTTTGTTCTAAATTACTAAATTACAACTTACAGGCGTGTCCCTAGCTTTGTAACCCATGGTTTTGAGGTATGATCTGTTCGCTCGAGATCAGCCTCTTAACAATATTAAGGTGAGCTAGAAGAGCAAGGCTTACAATAATAGGCAAAGCTATAGTAGTCAGCCTCTATCAGTTCACAGCGAGGCGTTCAATATTGGAAGCTCTGGGGTGTGCCCATAGAAGTCAGGCCTATATTATATGATCAATGTAATTACTAATAAACAAAAATCAAACACTCTTTTCAGACTGGTCTGTAGGTGAGTACAAAACGAACATATTTTGTCGTGGTGAATTCGTGACACAAGTAATCGGAGGTAAGAAAAGATTAAGCCTTATTTTTAAAGAATGAGAAATCTAGTAGAGTTTATTATCAAGGTGAATTCAGTGACGAATCGGAGATTAAATGTAGAGTCGGTATGAATTTTTTAGAGAAGTGGTAAATGTGGTGAAAAGAGGATAAAATTAGATATAAAATAAGAATTAGGAATAAATAAGCCCTAAATGAATTGAGAGTTAGAGGAAACTGATGAATACAGTTTAGTATGTTTATAATGAAGCATTCTCAACTGTATGTACATTGAGGATCAAAATGACTAAAGACTGTCAAACTTTTAAAGGGGATTATTCCATCTGGGTATCAAAGGGTTCGTGGGTTCAGCTCATTGAAAATCATTATCTAGGTCCTATTAGTCATTATGACTACACATCTGTTTCACCTAAGAAATCAGCAAAACTTTCAAACTTAAACCTCTTCAAATTTCTCAGCACGTCTAACTAGACCATGTTACATTAACTTAGTTATAATCAGGGATGGGCAAGCTCAATACAATAGAATTAAGCCGTTCTATCGCTACTAGCCTTAAATTGGTCTTAATTAAGCTAATTTAAGCTTAATTGCCCTTAATTGTGGCTAAATCCAGTTAATTAGCTTTAATTCGGTTTACATCCGGTTCTCGACGGCCATTTTCTGCGCCGGCCAAAAACGGGTGGGGGTCAAAATTTCGCTCCGATCTGAGGGAGGGAGCGGGGTTCCGGTCAAAATTTTTCTCAGGGTTTTTTTTGCTATACCCCCCCCCCTCTTGCGAATCCATGGTTATAATGTTGTGGTATTGGAACGATTTACCACAAATAAAGAGTAGATTCGTTGATTTACTCAGAATAAGCTTACTTGACCAATACGAGTAAGATAATTGTAGCACGATCACTTTATTAGTACGAAAGTACAATACTTGGATACGGAAAGAGTGCGATCAAATGGGTATTAGCCGTTAAAAAAACTGGAAATTGCTAATTAGAAGTTTGAAGGCTAAGGGCATAATTAAAATGTTTTAATTAGCAATTCTCTGATAAGATGTCTGGTCATCTCAATGTAATTCATTAATTAAGGTCAAGTTCAATGGATTAATTAAGTTATAATTAATTTGTTTGACATTTTATTATTAACAATTAAGCTCAGAAGTAGCAAGATAAATCGCCATCATCTTTCGATAACTTCTACAGAAACTAAATCCACTTTCATTTCTTAGCTTGATGAACGTGGATTTATTTCTTCAGCTAAAGCCGGTTTACTTTACTGTGCATTAGGGATGGAAAAATAGAAAGCTTTCGATTTGGTCTTGTATAATACATGTATATGGACAAGTCAGCTTCTTTTGGGATAGGATATATATATATTTATATATATTATGCACTAATTAAACAAATCTCCCGCTGGCGGGGGGATGTAAAACGAATGTATATACTACACCCTCTCCAATGAATGTAGTGAAAAATTCTATGTCGAATGAGATATTCGGATTTAAATTCTTGAATTTAGGGAAATGTTTATGATGAGGTTACCCTATGTGAAGGACACCCTTTCAAAACCCATTTAAAAACTCCAATTTATTGTGTCAGCCCGCGTAAGGTCGGATGGCATCTGAGCACGAAGTCAGGGACGGTATGCCGCATCTAAATTATTGAGTCTGATGACCATAGTGTAAAACATACGGAAGAAGTGAGGAAACAAGTGACAACAATCGGGCGTTTTAGTAGGTTCGGTGCTTGGCACAGTAATTGACAGAGACATCAATGAACAACAGTTGAGGAGTCTCTATTAGGCTATGCTATATTTATTAGTCTCCATTTAGCTAGGATATAGTGATCAATCTCTATCGAGCTATGTTATATCAGATTCTACTGAGCTATGCCATATTGATCAGCCTCTATTAAGCTAGGCTATAAAGTATGCCTATAAAGGTTAGGCTATATTAGAGTATGCCCATAGGGGTTAGCCTATATTATGGTATGCCAAAAGAGGTCAGGCTATATTATGTTATGCCCAAAGAGATCAGGCCTCTATTCATCATTTGTGGCGACCCTCCGTCCGGTTGACAGGGGGTGGCCGCGTAATCGTTCAGACACGGGTGCCACAATATAGTTGATCAATGATCCAAGGATTAATGACCCGATACCATGAACAATGACGGTAGGACAGGTAAACTATCGGCGGGCGCTTTGGTGCGTACGGGGATAGGCACGGGAATAGTGGACTTTGGGACTCTTCAGTGGACAAATGTTAAGGACAAGTTAAACACACGATTGTGATAGACTTTTATTATAAGCACAACTGAGACGAAAATAAATTCAAATGAGTTGTAGTACTGTTGTATTGTTGGGCACGCAGTCCGAGAGCTTGGCCAGTGCAGTCACCATACGTGCTGCCTGTGCAGGCATGGCCAGAGGCTGGACGTGCGGCCAACGAGTGCTGAAAGACAACTGTTGTGTTGAGTACTGTTGCTGGAGAGGTACTAATGAGAACTAACTGAATTATATGTGCGAGAACGGGCTCTTATATGGCTCTGTGAGCGCATACGAAGAGTTGGGTTACTTTAGATATTTTTGGTAAGTATTGACAAACTTATACAGAGTTTTAGCAGAGTTTGAAAGAGATTACAAACTGTTAATGTGTATAGTCATAGGTATAGATCTTCAACCTTTTAAAGGGGATTATTTTATCGGGACAGGGTTTGTGAAGGTGCTCTAGAAACCATCTGAAAATGACCAAGCAGACGATGATTGCATTCAAACAAGACAGGACATTCAAACGCCTTCAAATCTCCAACTGGAGTTCAACACGTCTAACTAGACGTGGTTGGCGATCTATAGACATTTGTATTGAAAGATCGAAAGCATTGCAAACATATCTCAATTAATCCGATCTCAAACTCGATAATAATCTAATGAACTCTTTTGGATAATAACAGGAATTGTATTCTTGTGTCTGATCTGTCTCTTCTGCGGATGAGACGACTCTCACGTCGACTGCCATTCACTCAAGGATTTAATATTTAATTTAATAAGTTTTGTATAAAAATAATTCGGTATTAATTCAATAACAATAACGACTGTCGAGTGAATAAACAGAGCATCAGATCCTTCTTTAGACACAATGGAAGACTTAATTTCCTATTTGTCCCTCTATTTGATATTCAATTTATAGACCAATTACTAACTATTGTGTGAGTTATTATTACAGACGAAAAGTTATAAAACAAATCCATATTTATTACGCGATTTGTGTTTATTTAGTTATGGTCTGAATTAATATTGCGATCGAGTCGTAAACCATTGTTTTAAATGTGGACATAAATCAAGACAAACCAACAATTGCTCATTGATTTCGAAACATTGATTGCTTAAACTGATTCACTCAAAACACGATCGAAACATAGTCTCAAATCATTTTCATTGAAACTTATGTTCAATTCGTTGAACTCACCCACAGAACAGTGTTTTGATGTCGCCATCAAAGAGTAGATAAGCATTGGAAAGAAGGATGAGTAGAGACAATAGATTGGTTTGACGTTAGCCAACAAACTATAGCCCATACCTGAAAACCAAGAACCAAATGATTAAAAACTTCTTTCAGTTATTGTTTTCGTTTGTGATATACTTTCTGGCACTTGAAAGACAGCGATAGTGACTCCGGAGACCAAGTCTGGGATCAAATCTTTTTTCTTGTATTTAGAAAGCCATCCAATGATGGGAAACAAAGTCTTCAATATATTGAGCGGTGATTTACATTCGGGTTTCACTTTTTCCAACATCTTCTCACTCGTTATACTTTTCGGTCGCGCGCCCGGTATTTGTGACGACCGGCGGAACCGAGCGTTAAAGTTAGGCAAACTATAGGCCATCCGATTGATGCTGAGGTGAGGACTCGGAGGTATGTTATCCTCATCGATGGTTAAGAATGTGACGCTATTTGTCTGATGATTATGATTCGGATGCGATGACATGTCGTTGTTGTTAATGGAAGTCTTGTTCACTTTATTGCAATCGCCGTTCATATTCTTCTTCGGACTCATTCTTTGTTATTCTTTAGAACACTATTAACACAAATGAGATAATCTGTTAGACATTGAGTTAAAAGTAGTTTCAAAGTTTAAAAGTTAAGCAGAATTCTTGTGATAATCAATATTAATGTTCTTATTCTTGATAACAATGTTTCGATTCTTTGATATTTGATTCCAACTGATTGGAGACTATGTATAAAAAGATGTGAAAATGTGTGGAATCAATGAAAACCTGTTCCCACACCTGATTAGAATGCAAACAAGTCGTGGAGAGTCGGTTGGGCTGAGCTCTGGAGGACTGACTGTTGCCGATCAACAAAACATTATGTCATAAGTATGTGAATTAATATATTATATGAAACAAAGGGATAAATTAAAGCACATAAATGTCAATAGTTTTGTAATATTACTAAAACGTTTCACCTGATCATTGATTGCCAATTCGATCACTGATCAGGTCTTTCTCTACGTTCGAGTATTTTGAAATTCTATAGAAAAAAATTCAATGAATGACATATTTGAGTGGAATCGGTTTCCAACAGAAATCGGATAATTTGTTTGAAAGGAGACGACTTTAGTAACTTGTTGTTTCAAATTATAAGTCGATTAACACGTTTTCAGAATTGGTTTTGGTTTTCACAATTGAACAGAATTGAAATAATTTCTCAACAAATAGACTCGGTTTCAATGTCTTGACATCAAAATCAATACCTGAGTTATGGAAGAAATTTCTTGAGAAATGAAATGATTCACACAATCCAAAAGTCAAACAAATCTAGAGACAATCAAGATCAACATTTTAAAATAATATAAAACAATAATCATTGCCATTCTTTAAATGGATTCGATCTAAATCTCTCCAAACAATATCGACATCTGTTTGTCTGAATAACGATAATCTAGTTTAAGGTTTGCTAATTGAGTTCAATGAAGTATTTCCACTTTGAAAGCCGCAACTCAATCACCATTTGATCAGCATTTGATCACCATGATGCTTTCATTTCAACAACAATTTATAGCATTGCCTGAATTCTGATCATAACTATTGTTAAATATACTTAGAAATCAAATTCTCGCCAATACTTACATAAGATTCTGAGGAAATGCCAAGTTTTTAAGCGAATGACCAAAACTAATGGGAATTTCATTCGTGAATCACTTCTACGGAGAACTCAAACGTCGATAAAAAGCAGATTTCGCTGATTTACTAATTAGTTATGACATTAGAAGTTTTTGAAAGTCTATCAAAAGAGTAATAAAAGCCAACATTTATAATGAAACGACACAATAGTTAACACATTCTTTGGTAATGAAACTGAATTTCGAAATCAAATTCATTTTACATAAAATTCCTGAAATAATTCCGAAAAAGGTTTGAATTAGAGATCAGAATATCAGATGAAACGAGAGATCACTGGAAACCAGAGTTTATAACCAAATGTAAGGTTCGCTGAATATTAAGCAATGAATGGATATTAAGAAGAATTTGTCTAAAATTCAATTATAAACCAATTTATGAGCGAATAAGGAATTGTATTCGTTCTCAATGTTAAGTTCAATACCAAAGACAAAGAAATCAAATTAAGATCAAAGACAAAGAAAGCGGTTCCGAGTCTTACCCTTTCATTTGGTCCACACTTTTGAAGCAAAACCTTATTTTTGTTTTCAGACAAAACAAATATTAGTTGAAAACACTTTCGGTTGTCTTCTGTCTCTAAGAATTGCTTCAATTCATTAAAACTAATTAAAACTAATGCTTCAAAAACAATAAACATTTAAATGTTTGCATATCTTTCGGATGAGAAACCCATTCGTTATTCACAAACAAATACATAAATTTCAGAAATATTTGCCAAAAATATTCAATTAATTCATTTAACATTGAATTGTTATTATTTTGTCGTAAATGAGATAATACTTCACTGAATTAATTGAAAAAATTCATAATTAAACACGAATTTCAAATACATTAGAATTTTTGTGATTAGTTCCACAGTTTATAATATCAATAGATGTTGGAAACGAACTCATTGTTACAAAATTAGACCAAATCATAAGAGAATCCGAGCAATCGAAGCAATTGAAAACATTGAAACCATCTTCAACTCAAATCTTAAAGTCTAATCGAAACAACAAATAAACGAAAAGACGATTCCTTCGAAGCATTTCGTTAAAAATGTCATTTAAAATGTCATCAGTTTTGGGAAAATTAAACTTCGCTCGAAAATAGCGAAGACTAATGTGTTTTAAATACGAAAGTCCGACAAAATAATAGCTAATTATGAGCTGACGTGCAATAAATCATTAGTCGATTCGCTTTTATATCTAAAACAAACTATTGATTCAAATTGGAAATCGAAAAAATGGTAAATTGTATTTCGAATTAGGAAATATAAAATCGTGAATGTCTTTGAGTATATCGCAGCTGTTCATTACAATTCACTCAGGGATACCCGTTTGACCGATACAGTCGGGAACACATCCTTCCGACTACAGGAGGGGTCTGTGAAAGACATATAAAACGTTTTCGATCCCCCTTTTGCTCATTTATTGTTAGTTCAATGTAAAACCTCGACTACAATGGGTAGAAGGGCTAAACCCGTTACTGAATTGTATTGTTTGGGTCAATCAGAAGACCATAATGATTATTTGTATTTCATAGAACAAACATTTCTCTGACTAACCCTTTGGAAAGTTATGTTTCAGACATAATTAGAGGCTTTGTTTGTACGGAAATACGGGATTTACAAACAAAAAGTTAACGATAAATAAGTTTTATTCAGATTATTATTTATAATTAATAACAATTAATTTATTTTGAATCAAACAAAAAGTCGATTTCAGTAAATCAACGAAACTTCCCAAATATATTAATCAGTGAATCGATTAGTTATTTGCAATTCTAAAGACAATTAACTTTTCTAAACACCCTTTCAAATAGAGATGTGTTGTACTCGTAGTGGACGGCCATCGGGTTATAGGAAATCAGTTTGCAGTCACTGTCGCCGCCAATGATAATGGATTTGACACCAAATTGAAGAACTGTCATAACCAGGGCTTCACTCATGAGATGTGCGTCGGGTATAATACAACAGTCGAATGGCTTTTCGGTCATTATTTGCCGGCAATCGATGACATCGGCCAGAGTTCCGATAATAGTTTGGTGATCTTCGAGAAGACGTTCAAACCCTTGAAAGTAAGTGAAAAGTTATGAAAAAAAAAACAATTGAAATGTCATAAAGTATTCTATTTTTGTTCGATTTCTCAAATGTAAAGTTGAGTTTAGGTCATTTCGCGTGTTTATCTCGATTCAAAATTTAAACTTTAAAATGCAATTCACTGCTGAATTGTCTTACCTTTGCTATTGAGTTCGTGTCGAGTGATATAAATGAATGGGTTTTGATATAATTGCATTTTCTTAGTGATCATAAGTTTCTGATAAATATCTTTACGTCTAATCAATTCATTGTAATTAATGTCCGAATGTTTGATAAATTTTAACTTATTATCACAGCTTTCGTAACCCTTTTTAGCGCTCATATAAACAAAGTTCTTCACCTCCTGGTGTGCAGACCAGGTGGCCGTTCGGTCCACACACCAGGCCTTGATTTTGGTTCCGCAGTTACTTCTTATCCTTTCCTTCCACCAAACATTCATATCTTCACTTCTGGTGATCACCAAAAACCTCACTTTTCCTGGTATTGAAGAGACGGACAAAAATTATAATTCTTTTCATTGATATCTCGAAAATATTTGAATTCATACCCAATTTTTCAATTAACTCGATTAACATATCACACAAATATTGAGACCGAAGTCTCTCATCATTGATATCTATTGCCATCAGATTATTGATTCCCTTGAAGTATACCATTGGACTCGATTTGTTGATCATGTCTTCAGCGTTTTGGAGCAATGTCTTTGATACCGAACTCTTGTCAATCAAATCAGTGGAAGAAAATTGATGTATATTTGCGTTCGCAGACAATATGTTTGATAAGAGTTTAGAACATTTCCAATCAGTTTTCAATAAGTTCTGAATTTGTCTTATCTCTAGTCCAATATTCATGAGGACATCAATTTCTGCCATTTGTTTTGGGATTATATAAGAGTTTTGAGCCCTTTTGGTGACAATTGTCAGTCTATCCCATATATGAAACTTTTTTTCGTATGAATTCACGGGACAACTGAAGATAATATCCCGTTCTATATCATTGAATTCAATCATCGTATGACCAGTAATGAGACCAAAATATTTTTTCCTAATGGGAATTGTATTCTCTTTGTTCTGAACCGATAACTAATTATAAGAAAATTATTTTTAGTGAATAAATACGAAGAAATGTCACCGAAATAGTGATGATATCGTTGACTCGAGCTATAGGTTTGTTTTGTTTGCCGATATCTCTGAGGACATAACACTCGAGAAGTTTATTCATATCCATCTGTCCGTAGTTCTGGCAATGGTTGACCACAATGTGATACTCCGAACGAGAAGGCGCCTCATTCTTGAACGTATCACTCAGTCTAATGAACAGATCGCTCAGAATGTATGGCATATTTCGGGAAATATATTCTTCTCTATTGTATTCACATTTGAAACCATTTCTTTTCATTTGTTGCTCGAACTTCATTAGCGGTGGTTTGTTTGTGACCCTTCCCTGAAGCCTATCCGAGATTAGAAACAGTTTGTTAATAAAATGTCAATCATTAGACGATTCTAACCATTCGGGACTCCACTGAAAGATCTCTTGTAATACGGAATCAAAAGAAGTGAAGACCGAAAACGAAGATTTGGCGTCAGATTTAAGTGGTTTTTGTTCAGACTTGAGCTTTGAATCCGATGGACAATATTTGGTTATTGGTTCGACTCCGGGGTCACTCTTAAAACGTTTCAAAAGTCTTGGATCTCTTATCACCGCTTCTTCTTTGTTCCTCTTCGGCGGTGTTTCTTGTTTTATAAACTTTTGATCGCTTTTTTCAAAGCATTTATAATCATTTTGATCATAACTATTGTCATACAATTCGCGTTTGATTTTAATATTTGAATACATTTTGTTAATTAAATATTAATTAATTCAAAATTAAATCTTAAATTATATTCAATTATATTAAATTAATTATTTTATTATACATTTTGTTAATTGTTATATACAAACGAAAAACGAATGAAACGATTTGTTCATTGATGTACTTTTGGTTCCAAAATCACATCAAATAATGAAATTGATTTCTCTCTGAAAAGAACACAAACTCGGAATCAAAACTAATTAAAGGTCTTTAAAAATATGTAAAATTATACGTTTTTTAACACCCGTTGAAAATGTAATTGACTTTTACTAGTAATCAGTTTATAATTTGAGATGAAGTGAAGTATTAATAGTTTTGTTATTCATTTTGTTTGGTCTGAAATCAACTTTAAGTCCACAAAAATATCATGAATTTATTAACATTAGTGAAGAACAACTCATTGTTTTTGTTAAATTAATCTACACTTTGTTTTAGCCATTAATGAGTATAGAA
>JAQGAJ010000613.1:0-13728 GCA_034689365.1 Liebstadia similis
TGTTTAGAACGTATATTTATGAATGATCATACGTTTCTTGAGGTTTCAAGACCAAATTAAGGTCGAGTCGAGGTCTAACCCCCTGTCGTGGCCGACCTTGATGACCCCTGTCATTTCACGGGAGCATTGCCGGGAACTTCGGGAAAATAAACGAGGGAAGGGAAGGGCCAACGCTATTATGCTATAAGAACTATGCTTTGAGAATAAATAAGAGAATTTGATTTAGGTATAAGTCTATAATACGGGCAGTCATTGTTGGAAACTAATGGTATAAATTTAAAAATGATCATGCAACAATCAACTTCTATCCCTTTTGATTTCGGTTAGGTTTAGGTTTGAAATTTTTCGAAGAAAAATTTCTCGTTTCCAACAATGACTGCCCGTATTCTAGACTTGTTCCAAAATTAAACTAAATTTGACAAGAATAAACATCCATGTGTTCTGCAAAAAGAATAAGTTGAAATTAGCATGGATGAACATAATGAAATTTTTATTAACCTTGATGAAATAAATATTTTCCTTCAATTAAAAGAATTAAAACGATTTTGAGCTCAAAATCAAAAGAATATTCAACTCTATTATTGATTTTAAAAAATTAGAAAATATCCCATTTGAAAATGTTCACCATTATAGTGTCACCAATTGGTGTCATAAGACTAAATTGGCTTCTTCAACAGGAGCAATGATTTTTGCATGATAATCTAAAAATTGAACTCTTTTATAATTGATTCAGTTTGAACTGTCACTAAATTGAAAAACTGATAGTTTTCAATCAAAATGTGACCAAAAATTCGAATACAAATAAAAACTTGAGGATTGTTACTTGATAATAAATGATTCAGTGTATTTAAAGCTTCATGAAGAAGAATGTGCCCAACATAAATGTTAGAATAATATTGATCATACTTTTAATTATTAATTAAGTAAAAGTAAAGTGACGTTTGAGACAAATGTTATTCAATTCAGTGATAAATATTAATATATAAGTAATGTTTGATTAACAAAAAAATTCGATTCAATAGTTAGACTTCAGTCTTATCCTCAATTTCCCATTTGACAAATTGCGCAAACTTTACGATTCTATGCAATTCTAAACGGTGTCAGAACTTATCGAAATCCATTGCCGTTCCCTTCCGTACCCGCACTATCAGTCCCGTTCCGTCCCATTGTCGCACTGGAAGAGGACTGATGTCAAATCTGAAAACAAGTCAAATCTGAAATGGATTTCATATAAAAATAAAACGCTTAAATCAAATCTTGAAATTATGGTTTTTAATTGTTTTGTCACTAAAGTATCGTTTTTATGACAAATACTCCAATCATCTTATGATTTGATTGAAGTCAATCCGATTGAGTTTAGCTAATGATGACCCGAAACTGTTGAAAATCTAATTGTGATTTGGTTTTGATTGTTAGGGTCCTTCGCGATGAAGACAAGAAGCCGTTCATAGAGGAGGCCGAGAAACTAAGACTGATCCACAAGAGAGAACATCCCGATTATAAGTATGATTGACCTTTCAGTTCAACAAATGATATATTAATTGTTTTTTAATAGATATCAACCGCGAAGAAGAATAAGCAGTAAAAACTCAAATAATTCTGTCACAGAATCTCCAAAAGGAAATCCAAAAGTTATTAAACAATCGATAACTCCATCGAATATAAGGTTCATTCCATGTCTTTTGGTTTCAATTTAGTAATAAATGATTTATTTTTCAGTAAAATTGTCAAAAAAGAAGTGTCGAGTGTTGTGAAGACGGGACCGAAGACTTTAATAACTCAAAGAAAGCCAAACACATCGATAACGACGGGAAGTGCGGGCGCTCTGACCCCTCCGCACACCCCTTCCAATGAAATGAGTTCTTCGAATCGCAAAAAAGATTTTTCTGAAACGAAAAATGGTATATATTTTAAATTTTTGATATCAAACAAATTCTTATCATTGATAGCGAGCATAGGAGGAGAGTCGGTAGCGAACGGTTCGACCCCCGCCAACGCAATTGACTTCAGTCACGTGGATGTCGGAAATCTGACCACTGAAGTGATGACCAACATTGATGAGACAGAACTGGACCAATATCTGCCACTCATTAACGCCAATGTGTCGGGTGTCCACTATTCCAGTGTAGTCGAAACGGGATCTAATAATTCTCCGGTCAATGCGATGTACGCGTGGTCTAACAAGTACTTCACTTCCCATCAAAACAGTACAAAAAGTAGTGCCAAACAAACCGATTCTTTCAATGGCTACGAGACTCACCCGTCATGTCTCTACAATCGGAACGGAGACCACCAACAGATGGGAACGTATGACCACTGCGTGTATCCCTCGTACCAGAACTATGCCCTTTCCAACCATACCTATGGAACCAGTTTTTTACAGTGGCCTTACAGTTGAGAGCCGACCCTCGACGACAAGATCGGTGACTCAAACCATCATTAAATCAATTAATGCCAATAATGAACATTGAATTTGTGAATATTAATTAACTTTTATTCAAAATTAAAATATTTTCGATTAATTGCTTTAAAAGTATTTAAAATGTATTTTTTCAATAATTTATTAATTCGATGAATGAATTTGTATTAAACATTGATTTACACCAAAATAAATGTATCCCAAGAATCGATGTTATACTTGAACGGGATGTCCAACACGTGCTCTACCCGTGACCGAGAGTTGGCAGAGACAGAGGTCTGTTATCATATGGCAAGACAACAAAAACAGCTTTCACAATGATCTCAGATTTCAAATATCTTCTGGCAAACCATTGTGAAAACCAGTTTTGTTAGTCAATGCATTTGGTCTGACATGATCTGAGATCACCGAAGAAGTTCCATATCTTGCCTGTGGTCTAATCAATCTCTTGGACAGATCGGGTTGTGTTCATCACTTGAACGAGGTTGCGATGGCAGAGATCTGATGGGTTGGCACAATATTTGTCGATAGAAAGTAAAAAAACAAGATTAATATTATTTTTGACACAAATGTAGAGATTTGTTAATTTAGAAACGAAAACAAAACCAAAATTTAGAACATTTTGTGAAAATAAAACTTTGATTAATCGATAGACAGAAGACGGGAACAGAATTAATAGCTATTGGGAGAGGAGTGCAGATCAGGGCTCAGACATTATCGCTCAACGTTTACTTTGGCACCACTTCTGACACCTTTGACTCAATTTATTTGATTATATTGAAAGAGAGGGACAGATATGACAAGCGATTGAATTACATTCCCGTTAATCATCGATCTCGACATCGATTCGAGACTAACGTCAATCTCATCGCAACTCCGATCGAGTAATTGTAGTTCCCTTTCCTTGTATTAGTGGTCACTATTTGGACAATCAGTTCGGGTATCGGACAGAGTGACCACTTCTGACAGTTCTTTCAATAGAGACAGTGTTTGATAAAAGTTGGTTTCGGAGTCCAAACTTACGACAGAAATCCTCTGAAGTAAGGAATAGTGGGAACCGATGTCCGCATCGAAAGCCTAAACATTGTTATCAAAATTTTTACATTTTCTCTAATTTGAGATAAAACTAATTCTCACCTAAACCTAAAATTTTTAAATTAAACACAAGTTTTATCGCAAATTGAATTATCTAAACATAAATATTTTGATGAAAAACATACTTTCAATGATAATTAGTACTGAAATGGTATAAATATAATTATTATTTGCCTTATGAACAGCTCTGATAAGAGAGAGATAAGTTTGAGAATCGAGATTACTTTGAACTGGCATTCGATGTCCTGAATGACACCGGACGTCACCGATCGGGTCAATCATATGGAAGAATGAGATCCCAAACTAAATGGTCAAATCAAAACTGAACCATCAGTTAATTGAAAGATATAACTATTTAATGAAGATTTTATGACTTGTTTTCCAAAGCGTTTCATTTCTGGAACAAAATTTCATTAACGAAGACTCGGATCCGACCCATACTTATGAACATCTCTGCAACGAACCAATACATTAATGTTAAGCTTAAAATGAAATGAATGATAAATCATAGCTCGATATGAAAGCGATATCTGAGTGAACGGCACACTAACCCAAACCTAACCCAAACAGGATGTGTCGGATGCGCTCACATTCGCCGAACTATCGTACTATCGATCCGATGAAAAACTCATTCAATAACTGTTAACTTCATTGAAAAGTGATATCACAGTCAAGGGATGGGAACTCAGAGATTGACATCAAATCATTATTTGTTTGCTAATTATGTCTCTAATGATTGATTGAAAATAATTTCTGTGCGAATGAATCGACGAAATAGTGAATCAAAATTAGAAATGCTTTTAAAAGCAGTTTAGACTCGATTTGAATGATATGAATGTTGTTTGAAAGTAACGGAAAGCAGATCTTAATTAATCCAAACTATGTTTCTTTAATATATCTGAGAGAATGAAATTCAGATAAAAGTATGTAAATAATTATTAATATAAATAAATTGCGAAACTATCGATGCATTTGAGGAATGAAAGTAACAAAGTTTTCCGACCATAAACACATTGGGATATCGAAGAAGATCTGTTGAAACTCAAGATATCAGAGAAAGTGTGAGAAAAATTTAGAATAAACTTCAATCCAGTAAACAATTGATAACAATCGAAGCACACCATAGGGACAGACACTGAGCGTCAGACCGATGACAACCTTCTCGGTCGGTGGTCTTTGAACGGATCCCAATGTAAGTTACTTTTACTGATTACTACACTTTCGATGAAAATCTTGGTAACTATGGAAAAGTTTTAGCAATTCTTTAGTCATTTAGGGGTAGAAAACATTTTGTGACTTAATTTACAAATTATTTCACTTATTATTAAATTTAATCAATGGTTGTCTAAGTAATGGATATTAAATCAATAATCGGGTCATAAATATGATCGCAAAGAATCACAAGAATCGGGACAATTGAACAAATGGTTCAAAAGATTCAAAACAAGTTAAATAACATTAAGAGTAAACACTCGTTGCGATCAATCGGTAATCTCTTGGACCGACCGAATGGCCAGAGTTGGGGACCCGTAATGAGCGATCTCTTCAGATCTCTCTTCAGATCAGTCGATGTCATCGGTGGTGACCTCTGTCTGAGTAATGGAAGCCGTAATTGATTGTCAGCCCAGAAGTGGTTTTGCTCTTAATTTTCGCCCATTTTTGTGGTTTTCGTTACGTTTTGTTTGTCTTCAGAGGAATGGATGCAAACAATGACCACATCGACAGACATCAGACATATCTCTGTGTTTGTGGTCAGGGATTCGGTACCAATCAGTTCTCGATTCAGTGCGACCACTGCAAGGAGTGGTTCCACGGCTTTTGTGTCCAACTCCAGGAGTTCGAGGCCGAAGAAGTGGACAAATTCTATTGTCAGAGCTGTCAACAGAACAATGTCGGCCTCAAGACTGTCCACAAACAGGTGACCAACGACTGGCGGCACAACAGGACCGAAGCCAATCCTGACGGCCGACCCCCACAGTCGGGAACTATTGGATTCGTTAAACAACTTAAGAACAAAACATTCAAAGACGCGAAAAGCGATGACTCTGTCATCAGAAGAATGAGAGGACAACAGTTGACATTCAAAGAACTTCTTATAAATGGATTCAATGTTCCGATTCTGGTCGAGTCGAAGGACGGCTTAGAACTGACGGTGCCTTCAAAGGGATTCAATTATAAGAGTCTTTTAGACTACTATTCGCCGGATTATGTCTTAGATGTGATTGACGTCAGGCGTCAGCTCAACATCAAAATGAAAGTCCAAGACTTTGTCGACCGCATGAGTGTTCCGCCCGACCGAAGACCCGATATCTATAACTGCATTAGCCTTGAAGTGAGCAATAATTCGCTTTCAAATTTGGTTCGACCGCCAAATATGGTTCACAAACTGAGTTGGGTCGACAACTACTGGCCCGCAGTCGAAAGCAAACCCCAGGTCTCAAAATACTGCTTACTCTCAATGAAGGACTCGTACACAGACTTCCACATTGACTTCGGAGGAACGTCTGTTTGGTATCATGTCTTGAGTGGAGAAAAGGTTTTTCTAATAATCAAACCCACAAAAGAAAACCTCGAACTCTATGAAAAGTGGATGGCTTTAGACCAGACAAGTGACCACTTTCTGGCCGATCGTATCGGTACTGATCAATGCTATCGACTCAATCTATATACCGGACAAACTCTTTTTATACCGACGGGTTGGATACACGCAGTACTGACTCCAGAGGACTCAGTGGTCTTCGGCGGCAATTTCTTGCATAGCCTTAACATCGATTTACAGCTGAAGATAAGGGAAATGGAACAGAGAATGAAGACTCCCTTCAAGTTTCAGTTCCCGTTTTTCGAAATGACCAATTGGTATGCGGCGCCCAATGTCTTGAAACTACTCGAAGATAGTCTCAAACAAAAGCCACCCAAACATTTGGTCGATGGGGTCTCAGCACTGATACCTCAGCTAAGAATTTGGCTCAAAAAGAGTAAAGACTTTCAAAATCAGAATGAGTTCCAAATCTCTTCATTGGCTCCAAAAGGATTCAATTGTTTTAAACTCATTAAAGACCTAAACTCTTCGCTAAAGAAAGCCATTCGCAAACTCGAAGGTCAACCTATCATTAAGAAAAGAGGGAAGTCTTATAAAGAGTTCGATTTGAAGAACAAAGAGGAACCGATCGGTTCGTTAAACATGATTGAGAGCCTTCCGGAAGGTCAGAGCACAGCAAAAGCTAACGACACCGACAGAGATCAGACTCTCGTTATCGATGACTCAATAAAAAAGCCTAAAATAAGAAGTCTTTCGACAGATTCTGAATCCAAGGGTTCTCTTAAATTAAAGCTTTCTATTTCGGGCGCCAAAGAAATACTCGGAACCAATAACTTCGATGAAAATCAAAATACAAAAGACCTAACACTCGAAACGCAGACGAATCCAAACATTGGGTCTGAAAACAACTCAAATTCACCAAAAGGTCAGAAGAAAAGAAAAAGAGAATCGAAAGATGACCCGTTAGAGGATGAGTTCGAAAAGATGGTCAGAGATCTTCCCGAAGACGATAACTATATCTATCTCGATATAGAAACGGCTGCGGATGAAGTGATGCCGAGCAGAGGGAAGGGTTCGTCGAAGGACGAGGCCTGGGCTCCAAAAGCAAAAGTAACTATCAAAGCGACGCCAAAAGCCCCGCGACAGCCGAGAGATGAGGCCAAGCGAGCTGTGGTCGAGACAACAATCGCAAACGCGGCCGCAAGAATGGAAAATTTGCCGCAACCGAAACGACAATATATCAGGAAAAAAACAAAAAACCCCGTCAGCAAAGACCCGTCCATCGACTCGACCAATGTTTTTGTCGATACCATGGCTTCCAGTTTATCAGAGACTAAAGTCAGTTCGTCGTCCGCGACAAGCATTACAACAGTCGGTTCAGTGACCGGCCCTTCGAACCCACAATCAAACCGAACGAATGCTAAACCGAAAAAAGGACTCAAAACAGCGAAACAAAGACTAACAATGAATATGAAGAAAATGAAGAAATGAATAAAAGAAGCCATAAATGGATGGACACAAGACTGACCAAAACTAATGACTGCCATTTACCGACACTACCGAATACGAGGTCAACGTCTTGTGAACCTCTCGATGACCTCTAACTAAGAGCTCATAACTAATATAAGCCTTTTGTAAATATGGCAACGATTTGATGAACTATTTATCGATATTTATTAAACGAAGTCACTCACCCATTGAATGGCTCATCCAATCCATACCGGCGTCCAAATGGCGTCCGATCCCAACATTGATCCCACCATTTGATCGTTAGTTTATCGCATCCAATGACTTAATTATACAAAACGACAACTTTTGTTGCGTTCCGCTAATGATTAAACTATTTATTATTAAATTATCTAAAGTTTTATCGTTTATACCGATTGAACGGCTGTCCCATCGCCTTCGGTTCGACAATGGCTAAGACTATTTGAGATACCAATCGATTAATTTGATGGATAGCGACAGTCGAGCGGACCTCATATTTGGGGTCATCTTCGGAGTCATTATTAGCCGACAATAGTATGACTTATCGTAATCGTTGCCATCACTCACTCCACCCCTGTTTGGGCCAAACCTTTGGTATGATTTTCTTCATCCAAAATCATGCGTCAAAAGCATTGAATTCTTTGTTTTTGTAAACTTGAAGAGCGTTTCTCAAACTTTATGAAGACTCATATCATTGAGTGCTTTGTCCCAAACCATGAGCTCTATATTTATCTCGATCTCAAGCGTTATATCATTGACACCACAAAAAAGGGCAAACCATAGGTTGTGACAAAACGATTCTAAAATTAATATCTCGGCGAAAGTGGTCGGTGGCCACGGATTGAGGCTCGGAGTGAGTGCGCAACAGATTGACGACTCGATGAACGAACAATTGGTTTAAACTGAAAGACACTTTTGAGACGAATGTTTTCGTTCAATTGAAACAGTTATCAAATTAATTCATTGCTTAACGATTAGGGCGTAAAACATGTGATCAAAAAATCCAATATATATCTGTAGAATAAATACAAGCATTTATAACATTGAATAGTATTGAATGTATTGCTTACTATTGGGAGTACTCTCTGTACGTCTGTCTCTGCCATACCTTTTAATAAATATGACGCTCAGAGAGTTGTTTAATATGAATGGCCTTCTCTGACGTGAAAGCCTTACGTCAGTTACCAATTGTATGCAATCAAAGGATCCGTATTTCGATCCTAAATAAGGCTCTAATTGTAAACTATGTGAAGGATTTGAGCTCCAAATCTGAATTTGAGTTTCGGTCGAAAGGATTGTCGAAACGATTGTCATTGCCTTTTGACCGAATGTTGAGATCCCATCCCATGTGAGACCCCATCCCGTCTTAGACTACATCCTCAACGCTTTGAAGTTATCTCTTGAGCTCTTCATCGAGAGATCGATCAATTTGTGTCACACTTCACATCGATTCAAAGTCTTAATGAAATATTTATGTCATCATTAGATGTCATGATTTAATGATTTAATTTCGATCAATCGATTCCAATATTGCTATTCAAATGGTTCGATCCCTCCCTCCCTCTCCCTCTTTGTCCCCAATTAGCCTATTTTCCTGCCGACCAATTAAACTCGGATAATGAGTCCATTGAGAGGAACCGACAATTTTCTGAATCACTTAAGTCTTAAGAGATATTGTGTCGAAAATTATTCAAAATATTTCCATAAGTGGAGAGCTTTGGCTCAAATGGCAGTCCAACTGTTGGACCGATTCTTACGACTTCACTACAACTCGTCTCACATAACACTCGAAACGATCGGATCCTTAAATAACTCATTGAAAATATTGCAAAAATTGATTGAATTTAAATACTATTAAGAGTCGACTAATAGAGAGATGTTTTACCATTAATGGCCTGGAATGGACTGGTAAGGCATCAATGGAGGAAAGGGCTAATCACTGAGACATTGCCAAAGAGTTGGTTTGTAATACACATTATCTACTTTAATGAAACTATTAAACTGTTCTCATGATCTCATGGGACGAATTGTAATGAACGGGAGGTTAGGTTAGGTTAGACGAGCTCTGACTTAACCAAGACTGAGATAAAACTCTTGCTTCGGGTCTGGCAGTGGAGGAACAGTTGAGGAACTCATTGTAGTAGAGCTCAAATGTTCATCTGTGGGTATATATATTCCGTAAATAGAACGGGAATAGGAATGGGATAGGAATGGTGTGCAATAGGATGGGTGTGGACACTAATGTCATACAGCATTGGCAATAGTATTGGCACAAACATTGCCACTAAGACATCGCCCCTTTCATTCATAAAGTATTTGGTGTCTCATTCTTGGGTTCGCCTCTTCATCCAAGTCATGAGAACCAGACATTTCCCATAAGACATCCGAACCTAAAATTTCTTTAAATCAAAGCTCAATAATTCATGATTTTGTTGGTTTGAGCGACGAGTTTGAGAAAAAATAGGTTCATTGAAGGCTTTAGACATCGAAATTGGATTTTTTAGAGCAATGAAAATCAGTATTTTATATAAAACACATTTAATTCACACAAAACATCGGTTAAAGACCTTAATAACTATTGCAGTAATAGTTATTATAGTTATTATCGTTTACTTTGTATATACTGTTTGTCATTCCGGAAGAGCGTAATCGCAAATAAAGATTATTATAATTTCATACAATTTTCTGTTTATCTCTTATTGAGGACTAAGACTATGAAAATCTAATACATTGTCATTTAGATAAGTATTGAGAGCTTAGAAGTTATTTTGTGAATGGCATCGGAGCTCGAGTTGAGCTCAACTTCAGCTCAGCCTCACTCCGATCCGAGCCTTCACTCTGAGTCGGCTTTGTTTCAATGCCCTAATGGAAAGTCTAAACAATTTTCATGTTTAACGTGGCATTAATGCCAGCCCTGGAGTCCATGGACTCACTGCCGACGGTCGCCACTACGGCCAAAGTGACCAGACTTGGTCGGGCGTCACCTGACCTCGTCATACAACCAGTTGGCAACAGTTCTAAGAACTTTGTTATAATCACTTGTAATAAGTGTTGGCATAAATACTATGAGGAAATAGATTTGAAGTAAATGTAAAACCATTGCAAACGTATAGTAAAGTAAAGTAAAAGCGATTTAAATACCAATAAATAACTAATTGATTGATAAATACCGGCGTTGAGTACGGTTTGACTCCAGTCTCCGATCGACTCCTGTTCTGACAATTTTGACAATTATTTGACTTAATGTGGAAATAAATCCCAAACTTATAAACAAATGTTAAATAATTATTAAAATTAATAAATAAATATAAAATATAAGTAATATTTGAATATTTGTTTCGTCACATATTGAAGTCAGTCGTCAGTAGTAGTGATTCAAAGCATTGAAAGCACTTCATTGAAAGCCAACCAAAGACTCGACTCTACTCTCGGATCGGAGACTCAAAAAACGATTCAACTGTTTATTGAAGGAAAACTGAATGAATGCAGAAATGCTGAACAAACTTGTAGTGGAAAACCAGTTTAATTTATTAGAGAAAATATGGCATTCCTTGCATTCATGCCTTCCTTGCAAACGCCAAACGCATTGATCGCAAAACCAGAAATAAGGAATAAGGAGTATCGACGCCAACAGTTCTCTTGGGCTCAGGTATGCAACTATTCGAGTGTTAGACGAGAGCACAACACAGGGGCTAACATTGGGCCAACACATACACACAGGGCTCACATAGGGCTGACACACGGCTTAGCATCGCTCCGGACCTTTGACTCGGCTCTCACCGAACACCGGATGCAAATCGAGTTCCTCTTCAGTTTGAGTAACTTATTTAAGGTAAAGACTTGAAGACCACACATAACCGATCAAACGATCATCCCTTGTGTCCAACAATTCTTATTTTATGTTTTAATTCACAAAACCATTTAAATTAAAACAAGAGTTAAGCCATAAATCTGTTATTTGGAACCATTTTTTGGTTCCATTAATGAGAATAACCAGGAAATTGAAGAAATCAATTAAATTATTGATGATTACGTCGATTGAGAACCGTTTCAAATGATTAGGGCTATTGTGCTTCGACTCAAATCGCATGAATCGCCAGATATTTAATTGATTTCAAGTTTAATATGTTATTTGTTTTTTGGCAAATATTGCGAATATTTTAAATATTTTAATGGTTTTAATGCAAAGAAATAATATTACGATAAGTCGAGGCAATGGTTTGGATTGAGTCGATTGGTTGCTTGAATTAACTAAACTCAACTACGATTTATGAATTGCTTCAATTGCTTCTGGCATTTATGGTCGGATTCACTCGACTCGACTCTCAGTCGGACCACCGCTTCATAAGTCGATGAACCCCTCACTAAAACTATGTGCCGGTCGTGAGAAGGAATTTGTGTTCAAACTTGTATATACCGCCCATTTCTGCCTCAACACAACTAATACAAGATATTAATGCAAACTCTGTCCATATTTGGCACAAAAGTGTACAAAAAGTATACGAAATTAAATCAAATCTAATTAATTGACCATTAGGTCCATTACATAACCACTTCATGACTTCAGCTTTGCTATAGAACTATCACAATGTCTCAAATGACAGACCAATGCCTTTAGGACTCCTTTAGGAGACACCGACACATCGACACATCGACTGACACATCGATCGTCACAACCCTCTAATACGTCTAATACCTGGTTAATTGAGTTCTGGTCGCGATCGCACTTTTGGCCCAAATATCCTCTAAACTCGAAAACAACAATAATTTGAATGATTAGAAGCATTGAAAACATTTTCTCATCAGAGATGAGGTTAATGTAACGTCTTTTAGATTCAATGACACCTGAGAACCACCGGTGCCTTCTTTGGCATCCATGCCTTCCATGCGTTTGATGTGCACTCAAAGGTTAGACAACAAATCAAGCGGCAAAGGATGGCATCCGAGGAATGTGTGCGCGCGGTCATCGACACATTGACACAACACTAGGAAATGCTATTATATCTCACATTATTATCACTTAAAATAATAAATCAAATATTGAACTAATATATACTCATATATACTAATTAGGCTTTGAATTACTTTCAGCGGCCGATTCTCGGGAGGGCTCAGACCCGCCCGAACCTAACCCTCCGCTACATTTACCCTACACTACCCTATGTTAAGGCATAACACAAATCGTTGTTCGTAATTGTTTCTTATGTATTAGTCTGTATTATGTTCTTAACATTGATCCTTTTGACAGAACCCTAAATGATTATGCCCTCTATGAAAACCCTATGTGCTGCCGAAGGTTAGCCAACCCGAGGTCACCCATTCGGTAGCCGAGTGTCAGTACTGTCGGAGAAACCGATTGAGAGACTGATTCACAAATGGTGTGCATTTGAACCGATCTATGAATGAATTCATTCACTCGAAAGAGTGTTTGCATTCATTGCTCTCAAATTCAGATGAGATATACTCAGTTTGAGGGCACCGACTCATTGTCGAGCAGGTTCTCTGATGGTGATCACCACTCCAAACATGATGTCTCGAATAACGAGATGCTAACCACTCGTAGTAAACCTGTGATTAATTTGCACTTCGAGGGAATGTTTAGGGAATGTTAGATAGTCTTTGTGAGGCCAGGTATGTGCTCTTCTCTGACTTTGGTCGTCGGCCTCACCGAAACTAACATACCTGTCCTCGTAGTCCGTCGAATGAAGACACAAAACTATTTCTAATAGCGATTCAATTGAAATAATTGTTTTGTGTGATTGTCTGATTGTAAGCAATGAAGGAATTCGTTTCCGATTCCTTTGCCGGTTAGGTCTGAGTTCGCAAATCATGATTAACTCATTTGAACCAATGTTTGGCTAAACATTTTCAAAATTATATCCAATCACTAAAACCAAAGAAATTTTCGAATGATTTGTGAGATATGTTTGACTTTGAGGTCAAAATGTGTCGGAATTTGGTATATCTTTGATATAATTGGCGGAGATTTACATCTTTTGGTATCAAACGAGTGATAAAAATATCGGAAATCATTGAAATCGCGCGAAACTATTAAAAGAATTCGTTGATTAGTTGTGATTTGAGCCAAAGTAAATGTCAATTGAGCCAAATTCATATGAATTAAATGGATTGAGTAGATTGAAAAAGGTCTAAATGGTTGAGATGGTTGTGATCGTTCAAATGGATC
>JAQGAJ010000614.1:0-13712 GCA_034689365.1 Liebstadia similis
GATTTAAGGGATGAGCAAAGGGGACACTGAGTACACAACTGTTCGCTAATGATTATAGATTTAAATTTAAACATTTGGCTCTAATCTGACGCCGAAATTAAGGAAACAAAGTAATTGAATGTCTCTAACGATGAGAAGCCGAGCCTTCGATACCTCGACTCCTCTCCAAAGGATCGTATATTTGTTCAAATCTGTTCATCACTGGATCACTGGATCACTGGATTAGAAGCTTTTGAATACATAATTGGTTGACTACTTCTTCCGATTAATATTAGTCGAGGTATTAGTAAATAAATTAGTTTTAAATTAAATGCATTAAAGTATGAATTTGTTTGCTTTACTCTCAGAAGCATTGAAATGTTGTTTTCGTTAATACCTTTATTTGATTTATTAGAATAATATTCTTCGTTTGAATTATCTGAAAGCAAAACATTGAAATTAATTAAGTTTTGTCTGAATTGACAAATAGTGTGACCGACAAAACGATGGCTACGATTGGTCGACACAGAAATGGTTCGCAAATTTCAATCATGGGTTAGAGACTGATAGGAAAACATATTTACCATTTTGTTTTGTATTTTTGCTTTGCTTTACTTGATCTGAAAGTGAGAAAAGAGACAAAAAATGAGTTAATTTTAAGTGCAAACTCGGATTCCGAGCAAAACGATCGCAATTCCAGTCTTTTGTTAATACAATTCTTTCAAAAAAGTGTTTATAAAAATAAAATTGTAATAAATATTGCAAACGCTTTGCAAAAATGTAATCCAAAAAAAGTTTCATTTAAGCGAAAATATATCGTTTAAATGTGTGAACAGAATATCTGAACGAAGAAGAAGTTCTTTGAATCCAAACCTAGAATTGGAATCCTTTTGAAGGATTGAGAAAAACAAATATTGTTTGAGACGTGAAGTAAACCAACAGTTCTGGTAATGCGAGCAAAAAATGGATTTCAGATAAGTTTTGGGTCATTTCGACTCAAAATCACTTCATCGATGAATTTTATTGCTTCGGATTTGCCAACAATTTATTAATGGTTTGGTAATAGACCAACAATTTAATAGCATTTAAGTTAAATCAATTACATTTTATTTCAACGGATTATTTTTCACCCGAGAACCGAATCCATTTAGCACTGACCCCACCAGTGCTGGATCACCAAGACTGGATCACCAAGACTGGATCACCAAGACTGGATCACCAAGACTGGATCACCAAGACTGGATCACCATGCTAATGGCTCAGCTCACCCATTGTGACCCAACATTTTGATCCAAACCCTCATTTCGAGCCAAAATAACTTCAATTCACATACTTTTATACTCATTGTACAGATTATCGGGATTTGTAGGCAGTCTTAGAAAATATTCTCAAACAATGAGATTCTTATAAATAATTAATTTTAAGGTTTCATTTCAATGGAATTAATAGTTGAACTAAAAGCTTGAAATTATTGGAGAGAATAGTATTTCGGGATAAAAGTCGACATTTGAGTGCATTTTGTATTAGAAGTGCAAAAATGCATACTTTTTCGTGCATTCAATCCAAACAATTGGCGACAAAAATGCATTAGAAATGCATTTATGAATACTTGCCGTTCAGACTCTGTATTCTTGCAGTCGAGGGCTCTTTCGAATCCGTGTAATGAATCTCTAAGGAAAGGGATTACAATTAGCCTGATCTTAGTGGACAGAGTGGACAGAGTGGACAGAGGGGTCTTCGCTCACCGTATAGTCTGATCGAGCCTTGGGTTGAACCCAAACTATTTTTGGCGAAACAACGATATGTACCTAAAAATATCGAAATATAAACTTCAGTTAAAAGAGATCGAAACCAAAGTTAGACTATTATACCGAAGTCCGAGCGCTCGACTGTTTTGATCGTTAACTTCATATGAACTTTATATCCCTTTTCAGAATTGGATGTTTTGAACTTATCGTTGGATACAATCATATAATTATCGTCTTTTGTCCAGTAATTTAGAGATAAGGGAAACGCTTCGGTATTGCAGTCGAGCGTCACTTCGCTGGCGAGCGATGCGCCGATTAATTGATTGGGAATCCAAATCATTGGAGGGACTGAAAGACCAAAATTAGCTCACTTTTAGAAATGACTCTAAATTACATTCAATTCTAATAGTTTTGTTGCTCTTCTCTCACAACCTTAACAATTGTCTGATCAGAGAGAATGATCGCTAACAACTGTCGTCAGCTAAAAGATCTAGTGGTGACTACCAGTGTAGTAGTGGCACTGTATCTGTACTATCTCTACCAGCATTGTGGTGATCAACATCTTCACCATATCTATACTCTTCTCCTACTCTTCTCACACTAAGACGTCTAATATGATCTACAATTGGACATCACTTACAATGCACTTGTAGTACAATACGTCTGGAGACTGACGGCGGGACACCTGAACGGACACACAAAGCAAATAATAGATGGAATAAAATGATAAATGATTTACAATAATATATTTGTCGTATGTGTCGGACATACCGTTCTGTGCGATGCAGAGATAGGCAGCCATATGAAGACGACTCACTTTATTAATGGTCAGCTCTTCTCCTTCTAATGTGGTCTCTGAATAGAGGATAATAATAATGAGCTCAGACTTATAAGTGTCTCCTAATCTAATTGCCAGACGAACCCGAATCGATGCCCAGATTCTTATTCTGCTGCCAATTACCATATTCTAAGGGTTGGTTGTCTTCCCTTCTCCAGGTAAGTCTGCACAGGGAGAGGAAGATGTAGTACCAGGTCCTCAAAATTAATAAGACGACGGGTAATTACCGCGGAGTCGGATATCCCTTGGCTTTGCATTTAAGGGAAACGTTCAGATTCTCCCTAACCATGACATCAGTGGACGTCTCTTCGTTGACGAAATCCGGAGGAACTGAAGGAATCCAAGAATTTGTTTACCGCAACAGTTTATCGAATAATTTTAAGTTAAATAAAAACCGGAATTGGTTTTCATCGATCGGATGTCAGACCCACTCAAAAGTCTCGGCGATTGAGTGATCGATAAAATTAAGATTCACTTAAGAGAAACCCATTTGGAAGAGACGGAAGAGACGGAAAAGACGGTCAAATATGACGATAAAAGTTTGATTAATTAGTTTTTAATAAATAAAATGCACGAAAACGTATGCAAAGTCGCAAACCTATGAATAACTTATGAAAATTTATTTTCATTTTAGACTAAACTTAATTAAATTGGAAATAGTTTTGAAGAAAAATATCTTTTGAAGTGAATATCAGTCAAACGAATGCCTCAATTATTAATGAAAAGTTCGATCAATTAATTACATAAACGGCAAAACGAGAAAAATTATTATCTCTTTTGGCTTCCATTGCGGACATAACTCATTGGTCTGTCAGTGCTTTCATTGTCTTTACGCGCAGATGAATAGCACTACCCGTCCAACAGACAGACCATACAGACCACGATAATATGGTTTGAGTATTAATGGTATGAATGGTTTGAGTAAAAAATGACATTTTAATTCTTTAATAAAGAAATGGCATAAAAGCCAACAATCGGTCGGATATGCTCTGAGTTATTGTTCAATCGGTTAATGGCCACAAATGACCGGAACAGTTGAGCCGACTCACCCGTCACATCCAAATAGCCGGTCTGACTCTTCATCGGCATCGTGTTTATTTGACACATATAGCCTGCAATGGAAACAATGGGAAATTATTAATTGACCAATTTAGACAAATTTGGAACAATTGGCTTCGATATTAGTTATGAAGACAATCGTCATTTCAATCATTATAATAACGGCGATTAATCATCTGATAATTACTTGTCTTAAAGTCATTTTTAGCAAAATTATACTCAAATAGAGCTTATGTTTACTTTTTGTTAACGTTTTGACAGCAAATTAGCGAATTGGAAATGGAAGGCAAAGAGAGCCGACCCGAGTTCACTCTCGGGAATGGTCTCAACGTTTTGAATATTTGAATATGTCTTAAGTCTGAAAATTATTGTGAGATTATAATAATGAATATTACATTCGAGATATTGCGAACTCAAAACTCAAAAGTCAAGTGAATATTAAATCGATTATTAAATTAGATTATGTTTGATATCGTGATATCGCGGCTTAGATTAAAGTTAACATGAGTTACATCACTACGGAATATAATAGTGAAATGGGTTATCTCAACAATATGTGTAACATTGGGTAACATTGGGTAAGACTGGCAAAGCATGCAAAGCAAAGCTATCGATCAGATGCTAATTCATTTAAAATGTGATACTATTAACGATCAAAACAATGTGATTGGTCTAAGATTGTGGACATACCTCCGCGATCCGATTCCTGGACATTCTTGATATGAAGGGTCCAATTCCTGAGATCGTTTTGACTCAAACTTATCCTGTTATTGCGTGTAATGACGTGATGATGAATTGTCAGAATCGTTTTGCTCTCGACTCTAAGCCAAGCCACCTGTGCTCGGATGGGTTAGACATCCAATCATTCAATTATTATCAAAACATTGGATTCGATGTGACGGCAGTTCTAATTACATATCACTCGGTCTATCACTTTCTTTAAAATTATCTTTTCTTTGGTCGAAATGAGATTAATTAAAAATTTGAAATAAAATATGCGGTCTCTTAAAGTAATGTATGAAATGATTTCTGCGATTAAGGAAAATATCTCTAAATTCGAGTGAAAATATAATTTCTAATACTTTCAACGATAATGTTCTCAACATCTGAGGAGTATTTTCATTCACTTTCTATACAATTCATCAAAAGAGCAAATTCTGAGACAAATTTGAAACAAAAACAAGAGTTGATCTCATCCTTAATAAACAGATAAAATGTAAATACAGTTCTGAATACATATTATTGTCTCATTTGAAAGTTTTTTTTCCTGTTTTTCTATAGCCTTGAGCTTAGAGTAAAAGAACTCGAATGCAAACTAAAGTTAAGATAAAATCAATAAAAAATGCATTTTCTGTGAATGGTTTGAAACAATGGATTTACTGATAAGACATTGGATTCTGATTTATAAGAATATTCTTTGTATTAATAAAAGAGATCGGAATCGAGTCATTCAGACGAACGACGAGTTCTGTCCAAACAATAGCGAATCAATTATATGACTGTTCTCTGAGAGTATATAAATCTCGAATTTCGGTATAAAAAATGTCTAAATAAGTCTGAGTCCGAGTCGTGACCACATCTGCCACTCTGGCCCTCACTTTCTCCTTACAGGCATTTTATTGCAAAGCAATTCAACGAAAATTATTGACAAAGTGAATAATAAATACCCTATAAGTGTCCAAATTGTTGACCGTACCTAAGGTTAGGTTTGCGTTAGAACTTAGCTTTGAATTAATCATTAATTTAATTGATTAGTTAATTAAATGAGTCTCACATTGAATCTTCGCGTCTCTTCCGATGGCTGCGGTCACATTCGGCACCTGACCCTCGAACTCCGGCTCCGGAACACCATTAGTAAGGGGTCTGATCGGGTCTAAGAAGGATCCTTTTCAACAACAGAGCAAACAATGCGAGACATTAATCATTTGTACGTTCAATCGATAAACTCTGGTAAGAGTTCCAGAATTTCGCAAAAGATTTGCTTTCATTACAAGATTTGAAGAATGAATTAAAGTCGAAATATATTTTCAATGCCATTGACCACGACTTCCCATTTATGGCTTATGATGGTTAACATCTCTTTTGCAGCCCAGTATACCTCAATCTGACCTCTAGGAATATTGGTCAAGATTGAGAGACAGCCCCACCCCTGGAGTGATAATCCCGACGATACTATCGTATACTAAGGTCTCATATATTGTTTTTTTATGGAACGAGAAAACGGTTTGAATATATGGCAAAAGGTATGAAAATATTCGTTTAATCAGAATATTAGAAGAATAAAGTGATAGAGTTTTGGTAAAAGCGATTGTTTGATCGGATCATTAGGTCTGGCATCGGGTCCAACGAAGGACTGATATTATTGATGGCGTGATTGCAAGCAATCGCTTACTTATAAACTCATGAATTAATAATAATATGTTTTTAGTGAATATAAGTGATGTACAAAAGCACTGATATTATAAAGAAATGCATAGTTTGTCCCAAATTATTGCTTTCAATGCCGATCCCGACTGCAATGCATTCCCGGCGCTAATGGTTTTAAACAATCGCTAATTCGTATCAAATGTTTGTTCAGATCTGTCGACAAATAAGCGCTCATATAATACATAATCGATTGAGTAATTACTGTCGAGGTTTAAAATACTTTGAGAGTATATTTAACGTGTTTTCCACTCTTTCACAACACTCTGACAATCAAATCATCCTTTTTCCAGATTTTTTTTACAAAAATTCTTTTTTACTTCTTTTTAATTATGCGATTATTTTAGGAGTTTTTAGCATAATTTTAAAGAATGTCATTAATTGGTGACATATATCACACCTAAAAATGATTATTCAGACCAACAAAGGAAAGGGAGAGGCGTTCAGTCACTCTATTATACGGCACTTCGTTTCGCTTTAATTAATCAAATGATTAATATATTTATTATATTTATAGATAATAAATGAGTCTTTCATTTGAATGAAAGCGAATTCCAAATGAAATTTGATTTTAGTCTTTGAACCAAATATCGAGCGATTCTACAAATGTTTTGTCTCTCGAATTGTTTGACTCAAAGAAGTCATTTCAGACAAAATATGTGTCGGATTTGAAGCAAAAAAATCAATTGTCATCCGAACGAGCAGTTACTTAATGATAGACCAAAAGAATATATCATTCTTTGGTTTATTACTTTCATTTTAAAACATATTAATTGATTAAATGATTTCATTTATAATAAAACTTATTTTTAATTCACATTAAGCGGAATAATAATTATGAATCGGAAATAATTAAAAAATATTTTATCATTAATTTCAATATAATATCCGACGAAAATCGATTGAACTGATAGTTTTGAACCGAAAGACGAATGATCGCGACTGTGGATCACCACTACTGAGGGCCCAATACTACCCAATACTACCCGAAACGCATCTTTACTTAAAACATGATTTATGTCTGTAAAATATTAGGGGAACCGAAACAGACATATATAGTGGAAGATAAGGAACAAACGAAGTGAAGTAACGAAATCAAAGCGATTTGACTTTTAAAAGGCCGTCAAATAAAGTGAAATAGTGTTGAATCACGCGAACTAACAATTTGACCAAATTTGGCAAAAATATTGTCTTAAATGGATTTTTTGTTTAAAATAAAACGACAAAAAATATTGGTTTTGACAAAAGTCTATAAAACTAAATATAAATAAAGAAAAATAGTTTTCTCTTTGAGTCAGAGATCTATATCAAAGTACTGCCGACGACAACCGATACCACGACTGCCCGATCGGACTCACTCTTGGAAATGGTTTTCTCCGTTGAATGACCTCTAAATTTATAGACATTTCAATCCTTTTTAGGCTGAAATTGAATTTTGAAAAATGATTTTCGATCGGAAACTGAATCGATAGGTCATCCATGGGTTTGTATAATGAATGTCCAATTAAAACGATTACAATTAACGATTCTTGTCGTCCATCGCTGGTCCGACTAATTCAATATCCCAGCGAATCAAATAAGAAATATTTGCTATCATTTATTATATCCGTTCATCGTTTGTGAGACATCTTCTGTAACGCAACACTTCCTCTGAGGCCACCGTTGATGTCATTGACGATCATTTTTGTTGCGAATATAAGAATCACATCTATTCTGAAAAACCGTTGAACCGATCAAAGACTAACATTGAGAGCGAAGAATCGCTCGGCTTTTGCTTGGATTCCGAAGGAATGGTATCTCTCTTTCAAATTAACCACAAGTTTAACATCATTTGCACTAATTTTGCTTTTCTATCAAAATATTCATTAAAAGATTGTTTGAGTGAATACGGATTGGAAGTGACCATAAAGTTGATCCATAATGTAAGACCTTTTCGGATAACTTTAGACTCGGTCTCTAATATTGGTTTAGAATTCGTTTAAATCGTTTATATTTCTTCAATGGAATGGACAGACCAGACATTGGGTGAACCCATTGTTATCCCCACTCAGACTTGCTTTCATTTTCCTCTATGACGCGAATATATGTCAATAATGGTATTAAATGGACTCAATTTGAGCTCTAATTCAATTAAGAGTAACTCGAAAAAGGGATGACTGAAAAAATGGTTCAAACCATTAGTCTTGGAATTGAACATCGATTGAAGTCCGAGATTAACTGTTAGTTAAGCCATATATGCTAACTATGATCAGTGATCAACAATCAATGTTCTTTCAATATCAGTGATGACTCTTTTGCTGACCATCTCTGACCAGATTCTCGTTTTTATGTATGCAAAGGAAATCAAAGAATTTATCGCATTCTACTTCTCGAGGATGTTATGGAACGGAATCAAAATCGAAAGAACCAATTGAAAGGAATGAGACTGAAATCCAATTAACAAAACTATTCGATACAATAATTCTTCGGTGTTTTCGAAGCAAAGAACGACAGCTTTGCTGTAAAAACAATATTATCTAATCTTTTGTTGAAAAGATTTATTTATCGCCAAAGTATTCAATGCAAAAAACATTTTGGCAAATGATAAACGAGGTATTTCTCTCGAATATTCCAACTCAAAGGGCATTTTTCCACAGCGGAAGATCTGCTGTGAGTCAGAGAATGAATGTTAGGACAAAACAAATATTTGGCTGACAGTTGATTGAGCATTAAAATTAGATAAATGAGCCCACAGTGGAAATGGTAGGGATAGTGGTAATGGTTGGATGTGCTCTCGTCGGCCGTCCTCTCTCTAATCTAAATTGAAGATCCAAAGGCCGGACAAAAAACCATTTATAATAAATTGAAGGCTTTTATTGTTATGACTAACTCTGTCTGTGCTTTACATCCAAACTTCAATCCATACATCAATAGCCGACTAATGCATTGCGAGATTCGTTTCCTTCTGTTTAGCAGAAGAAAAGTCACACAAAACGACACAAACGATCAAATCATTGCAGTTATGGAAAAGTGAGTCAAAGATTTGTGATAACACAACAATAGATCCGATTCGGAGGAAGAGATCGAGAGTGAGAGAGACGGCAAAGGGATGTGCACTACATGTGCCGCTTCGAAGCCAAACCCCTGAGGACTCAAATATTTGAGATCATAGTTAACTGAATCGCAACGCAATCTAATTAGAAGTCAATTCAATTCAACGCTTTTTCGCTTTCAATTTATATTAAATTTTATTTACACAATATTAAGGCATTGCCTGACTCTGCAGTTCAACGGTGTTGTTGATTATGGTTGTGATGATTGTCGCTCTGGTTCTCTACACCCGTTCCGAACAATCATTATCACAACAAAGTAATTGATGCAAACTTTGCTTTCGACCGGTCGTCAGCGCAGAGGACAGGGATCTCATGCCTGGCAACAGAAGAGCTCATTAACTTCCAGATCAATACAATTCCTCCTATTCTTCAGATTTTTATATTCAAATTCGATTTTTATTGGACAGCATTTGCAGAACAGAAGTACTTCTCGTTTGGCATCTCTTGAATTCGCATCGTTTACATTGTTTTTCGACATTTGTTTCGAGACTTTATTATAGAAAAAGAGGAAAATCAATGTTTTGTACGGAAAACAAGAAAATTTGAAACGAATTTAATCTAATGAGACATAAAAACGAAATGAATTACTCGTTTTTGATAATGAAAAGCGAATATCAAAAGTGAAAAACCAATAAAGAGGTACCTGACACTTTACATTGTGGCTGGGCGAGGCTTTTAATTATGAGAATTTGGTAGCCCCAGAGGGCCCACATATGATACTAGAATATTTTTAAAATCGATGCGTACAAATTTCTATAAATTGCAAAAATGTAAATTTCTTATACATTATGTCTATGGAGAATAATCGAACTTTGAAATTCGAAATGACCCTGGTCCACATGGATTTAAGAAATGAAACTAATAGGGTATATTCTTTATAAGAATATACCGGTTTTGGCAAAATCTGGCCGAGTGACAAGTACAAATATAGCCGCTAGAGGGCTCTGAATATTTTGCATAAAATTGCAAAAAGTATGATTTTGATGATTTATTTCAAATGGGAGACAAATAAAACAAATAACTCAAGTGAATAAACTCAGTTGAATAACATCTTTAGGCCACTAGAGGGCTTCTAAGCCGAAATTTCAAAATAAAAATATGTGACATATGTACATGAAAACCTACTAAATCGACTATGCTGATAACGAATATGAAGTTAAATTTGTGGATTAATTTAAGAATTTGAAGAATTTTTTATTTCCCCAAATCTTTCTCGTTTTTTCATGCACCAATATTTTATTTACACAGATATCACAAATACTTTCCAAACAAAAAGATTTTGACGATTTTTCATTTTGGAATATTCGAATCCTAGATAAACCATTCGTTTCGAACCTACATTTTTTATTAATACGTTTCTAATTGGCTATTTTTGCATGGTGTGAAATTTCCTTCATTGTTTTATAACACAAGAAAATTATTTATTAGAATATTTGCTTTCACTTCTTTTTTAAATTAGCCCTCTGTGTAATATTTTCAAACAATTTATGATATAATTTATGAATTGATTTAGTTTTTGTTTCATTTGGTTATAAGGTTTGAGAACGAGAACCGATATTGTATTCAATGTATTCAATTCGTGAATTTGTATTTCCCTATCCTTTTATAGGATTGCCTACAGATTATTCTCAAACATTCTTTGTTTGGTTTTGTAATATTGAATTCGAAACCCCGACAAGTCTTTTCAAAAATCAATGTTCAAAATATCAGAATTATATTTCTATTTAATAGATTGTCAAAAACTCTATTTCTTCGAATTGTTTAATACAATTGTTCTGCAGTTTTTGGTTTAATTTTAACTTCAAAAAAATATACAAAATATTGATTTTATTTGCTTTTAAAAGATTGTAAAATGTCTTCGAATATGTTCTAAGAATCTGTTCTCATGTGACTACAAATTCTCGATCGCTATCAATGAATGTAATCTAATTTTTCGAGTTCTGAAGAAGAGATTTCGTTTCGATGAATCTCGAAAACTAATTAATAATTATCGATTCATATTAAACATTAAGCAGAAAAAAATCATCAAGATGCTTCTATCAACTCTTTCTTATCCAGTTCTAAAATTATCACTTCTCACAATAGTTATCCATTCCTTTCCTCTTCAAGTCATCGATAAATAAAATTCAGTGATTAATGCCTTATAAATACTGATTCAGTCTCTTGAAAGTGGAGAATAAGAATTGCATTAATGGAGAAAAAATCATTAATTACAAGGGATTTCATGATCAGAGAGAGGGAGAGAGAGAGAGAGAGAGAGAGAGAGAGAGAGAGAGAGAGAGAGACCATCTGAAGTAGAATCCAAACTCTGATAAATAAATATAAACTTTTTATTCAAATACCGAAAATATGTATTCAATCGTTTGACTATTCGAGAGTTTGTTTGAATCGATCGCAGAATTGTTTGATTTGTGACTTATATTTAGAATGAAAATTGAAAAATCTATTTATGAATACATACTTTGAGTGGATTTAAAGTAAATAAAATGATATTATTTTTGAGAAAAGCAAACAATTGGTTGCAATCAAACGGTAATCTGTTATTAACCGAAACACTACTTTTGTTTTGCCGCTAATATCAAAATAATGTTCTTTTGTTTTCTCTTTTCGAATAAAATCTAAAATATTATATATTTTTGAAGACAAAACAAAATTATTATATAATAATCGGTTCGCAAAACAGACTTAATGTGAGTTAAAATTACTTGAATTAAGGTATTTGTTATTAGTTTTATTGCATTAGTTTTAAAACACACTTTCATTTGATTGTCGGACTCAACCATTTGCCAGAAGATGAAAGGGACGGATGCGGTGCTCGCGCTCAGCATCACATCATAGCATCACTCATACCATTCCCTCCATTGACTAAACATTATTGAAAGCATCCAAAAGATACAAACCCTTGACGACAATCCTTGGCTTTCAAATAAATATATATTAAATTGCAATCTTAGGTTTGACAAGAAGTAGCACTCCCTAGCAGTGAACCATCATGGGATAAACAATAATGGGAAGGGTCATTATGGCAAGGACCATCATGGGAAGCCACCAGGAGGAGAACCAGGAAAGCAATAATTGGCAAAACTCATTGGACAAACAGTTCACAACCAAAACCAATATGCAATCAATAGTGGGATAGTTTTCACACTAAATGTTTGTTTTGGTCAATACTCTTACAATTTGAGCCCATTGTGAATCATCAAGAGTTGCATCGAATGATACAATTTCTTCAATTGTTTGGTTTTTTGATTCATTTCGGGTTTTGTTCTCAAGACTAAGAGGTTTATGATTGGCGACCAAAAACTGCGAAATGACATAAATGAAAGAGAATTGACATCACTATCGCTTTACCCACTGTTACCCACTATTTGTTGTCCTCCTTTCCCACTGTGGCTTCATTTTATCAGAATCTAAGTTTGATTATCAATAAATTGTTGGGAACTTTAGTTCTGAGACAGTCTTTCACATCAAAGACCAAAATTGTAGATAAATGTCATTCAATCCTGGATTCAGACGTTTATCCGCTAAACACGTATTGAATGACTGCAAGCAAAACATTTTCACTGATTTCAGAAACAATTGACTGCAATTCAAATCCCGTTTCCAAATACCAGTTATTTGTCGACTTTTATGATACGAAAAATTAAGACTTAATTCTATTTGTGTTCAGAAGTGGCGGAACTTAAGACTGAGCGCCACCGAAAACCTCCTAATGATTGGCTCTAATCTAATAAATCGATATATTTTACAAATTCTGTTCACTCGAATCCCAACGAAACACGAAATTTATCAAAAAAAATGTGTAAAAATATATTCGAATCAAACATTTATTCAAATTTATTTGCACTGAATCTGAGAAACAGCAGAGAAGTTGTGATTTAGTAAATTCGAGACTCAAAGCAACACATCATAGGAGCAAATGTTATGAAACATACGATCGTTTGTATCTCTTTTCTCGTCTCAGCTTTTGTTTTAGTTCTGAATTCAATTCATTTTCTCAATTATTAATTCATTCACTTCTTCTCAATATATTTCATGTCTTTCTCTGAGACATGTATTAGATTACAAGTCGTTAATCAATTTGCGAATGATATTTTGCATAATATAACACTTCTTCAGATAAGTTCTGAGTAAACTTCTGATAATCACTTCACACATATTTTAATTAACTTTTATTTATACGTCATTTCATTCATCGCAACATATTTTAAATGATTAAATAAATTAATGCAAATGTTGTGATGAATTGAATGAGAGAGAGGTTGAGAGGGAGTGATAGCGAGAGAGATTGGAAAGGGAGGAGAGGGAGGAAAGGGAGGAGAGGCGGGAAAGCGAACCAACGGTGAGAGAGACTCTTCGTTACATAAATTGTCTCTAATTTTTAGTTTTTATTCGAGTAATAACTCATTTCAATGATAAATATCTATTTAGATAACAAAAGACATTGAAATACATCTCATGTCTGACATCAACAGAAGGATTATCAACAGACCCAAGAAGAATGAAAATTATCTTAAGAAGAAAAATATTTTTTCGCATTATATTTATTGCAGGGGTGGCCAATGGAATTGG
>JAQGAJ010000615.1:0-13707 GCA_034689365.1 Liebstadia similis
CATGTTTTGAATCTATGCATGTTTTGAATCTATGCATGTTTTTGAATCTATGCATGTTTTGAATCTATGCATGTTTTGGATCTCTCTCGCAATGACCATGATTAAAAAGGTGATTGGCTTCTTTTTGTCAGACCTGTCCTTAAACTCAATCTATCAATTCTAAAATATCTTTTTAAATATGATCATTTGAATTACTAATCAAATAAACATACTTTCAAATTACTATCTAAATTAAATCAGCCATGATCAAATTATTTCTTTGTCAACTCATTCACCGCCACATAAACAACTGTTGTTTAATATAATACAATTAATTATAATAATAATCGATTTTATAAAATGTTTAAACAACCAATTGGTCAGAATTTAATCAGATTTAAGATTGAATTTATTTTAAAAATATACTTGATATTTAAAAATGTCAAAGTAAAAAGTCAAATTTATTTCGCATCATGCACAGAATTATGTAAAATATCAATTGAAATGTAAGCTCACGATTCTAATATTACACAATCAGAATTTAAATATTAATCAAAATTATAATTTCCTAAAGGATTAACTAAATAAATGCTGAAATTTTTATTTCAGAGGAAAACTTCTAAAAAATTTCCCTTTGGATATTTTTATGTTTAGTTTCTTTAAAATCAATTAATAACCTTTCGCATAAAGTAGATAAAGTAGAAAATGTTTATTGATTTGTGTCCCGGTATTAGAATTATTTTTAGAAAATCAACTACCACATTTTTTTACCAAAATTTTAATTAATTATTCTTTTATTTATATAATTTTAATTTAAAATTAACTATTTATTCCTCGATAGCTTTGTTTCCGTCATAAACACGATTATTGAAAGGAATCGCTTCGTCAGTCGATTGTCTCGTTTTATATCTCCTGTAATAAAGGAATCCAAGAATCGCTCCCACTATGAAAAGTGGTACCAAAACGCCCGCTGTTATCGGTCCGGCTATTAGGCAAAAAGAATCATGTTTATTTTGACAAATTATCAAATAGTTAATACCTTTGGATTTGTTATGATCTTGATCAGATTTATTGAGTCCTTTATCAGGTGACGATGTCGTGGTATGAGGTAAGGAATGGATGGTGTGTTTAGATGTGGGTTGACTCGACTCGGATGTTGTCTTAGAAGATGTCTTAGTGGTTGTGCTTATGGTTGATGTGGAGGTTGTTCTGGAGGTCTGTCTTTGCTGAGTGGAAGTACTGCCTGTATGTGTGGTTTGAGGAGTAGTAGTGGAATGGATTGAGACAGAAGTGGTAGTCGCTCGGGTGGGCGGTGTGGCCGTGTGATCGAGTACACAGTTTGAATTCATTGTTAAATCATCTATGACAATATCCGAATTCAATGTCAAACCTACACCAATCTTTCCCTCGATGACAAACTGGAAGGGTCGCTGATCAGTATTGGAGATAATACCTCTGAACCACTGCTGACCCAAATTACCGCTGAAGACTAGGGGCTTGACTGTGGATTTGATACTTCGGTCGGCATATCTCACTGAGACAGTCAGTGTTCCCATTGAGTCGCCAAACATATAGTAATAGAAACGGAAAGAACAAGTCTGACCACTGTAAGAGCGAACTAGGGGTGTGACGAACGAAGAGTTGTGGCCAATGGCCGATACACCGGAGTAGAGCCGCATTACCGAACCCCTGATAGAGAAAGCATATAATCGTGAATATGGAGTTCAAAGGGCAGTAAAGGTGTTCCCGACAGAGGACATGAATAGGAAGTCAGTCTTGAGATCTGAGACCCTATCCTAGTCCCCAATCGTGGCCCAGTGGGCCATCTCTTTGACTTCCTTGGATAGCCATCACTATAGATAACTTACATATTAGATATTCTGAAGGTGTGGTCAGTCCCGGGCCCAGTCATCCTATCAGTGTTGATCCCTTTCATACTGAACCATTGCCAATTCATATTATCGCTCTCAAGAGTATAATTGCAGTTCTCGATGGGAATGTTGTCTTCGAAAGTGCACACCATTGAAGTGACATTATGGCAATTGGCGGGAGACTCGTCCCATCGGTCCCCGCAGTCGTTACGCAAATCGCACAGATTTTCGCGGCTAATGCATAGCGAGTTTGAAGGACACATCACTTGGTCGGGTCGACATTGACCGGTACCGAGCAGAGGAGGCCCGCATTGAGCGAACCGGATATTGTCGATGGCCAGGTTAACCTGCTGAGCATGGGCTGTGCCCATAATATCTACCACGAAAGCAGCATCCTATCGACGACAATTATCATGATTAATTCAAACTTGCCATCTCATTCTTACAAATTCTCCGATGTAAACCGTAGCCGATGTCCACTTCTTCCAAACGAACTGACCAGAAGTTCTCCAAACGATACCTGAAGTGTCTAAAGTGGTTCCGGCTTTGACCGAGAAAGTAGTGATACCACGATAATTGTCGTTACCGCTCAGGTAGTAGTCGAAAGTCATTTGGCACGTGAAGTACGAGTGCTTGAGTTGAGTTATCGGTACAGTACTGCTAACGAGTTCGGCCACCTTCGGGACTGTGGCATAAGGGCTGACTATCATGTAATGACCCGAAGCACTGCCCGACCCATCTATGGACGGTCCAAAGGGTTTGCTCTGACTATTGGCCGCTCTTCTGACCCATTGGTCACCCGTCATCATAAGTCTATTGATCCAATTGCACTCTCCTGAAGGAAGAGTAGATGTTAGATAAAACTCGATATTCAATTTAAAATCACCTTGCTCAAAGTCACACTCTCCACAATTCTTTTCGTCCTCTCCCATCGGACAGTTGGGCACAAAGTCACAGCTCTGGGACAAGTTGTAAGTTCCACCTTCTGGACAGTGGAGCACTTGACCACTGGTGTCGACACACTTGCCTTCGATGAGCACAATATCATCCAAAGCTACGAATGACTTTTCGAGGTAGGGATCCTCTGACTCGTAAGCAGTTCCCTGTGCCACAAATCTGATGGCAAAGTCTTTTGTATCTTTCCATTGTTTCGGATCGATTGTCACCGAGTATTGCACCCATTTCGGTGGCCCAGATTGAGGTATCGGACCATCAATCCAGTCCAACAGAGTCTGCACCTGATCATCGGCGGAGATTTGGGGACCGTATCTCACAATAAAGATCTTAAGTGCAGCGTTGGTGCCGACCATCTGAGTCCAGAAGGATAGACATTTGGCACTACTGAGTGGTGCGGGCATTGACTCGATTTCACCGAAACTCGTAGTACCCGTTTCCACCTCTTCAGAGTCGGATGGTATTGTCAAATATAGGTAAGAACCACCTTCCCTATTCATAGAGTGATCGAAGTAGGGTCCGATCCACTTTGACCGTGCCTGCAGAGAGGGAGGTCCTGCAAATAATCACCAAGTTTAATCATCAGCACCACCTATCTCAAGTACAAACCAGTGTATTTGTCCCAGTTCCAATTTGTTTGAATGGTTGAGTTGTAAATTCGGGCGTTTATGTTAGACCACGAACACCAGTCCCGGTCGAAATCGCAAGTGATCGGTGACTCACAACTACCGTCGGTAAGACTGATATCATCCAAGGCTATGAACGAGTCCTTTCTCTCAGAGTATGATATATAGAGACTGAAGACAATCTTGTGCTTATTGGTGGCATAAGTGGTCAACTGCCCCTTTGTCCATCTGGTTATGTTGCTATAGGGTGCGGTCCACTTGAAGTCAGTGCTCTGTATCTTATCTATGGCCTTATCGTTGGGCACAACAGCTATTTGCATAGAATCACGGTCTGGATTTCTATCTGTCCAGCTATCGATGTTAATCTGATACCAGAAGCTAAGACACTGTGCATGCTGTGAATTGAGGTCCTTCATACTGATAAAGGTAGTGAAGCCATTCTGCTGGTGTGGCGGCCACGCGAACCAGAAGAAGTAGCCAAACGGCTCTCCTGTTGTGTGATCGTTAGGTGGACCGTTAAAAATCTCTAGGTCTACGGCCCGTATCCGTTCACCGAACGGTTTATCATCATTCTCATCCTCATCATAATCATCATTAACATCATCCATTTGATCAAAAGTGTCAGGGGTGAAAACTGGTCCATCCTCTTGAGATTGTAACTGTGGAAAAACAAGTCAATTAATTACCTAGCTCATCTCTAAAGCAAGCATGGCCAAAAAAGTCCTCTAGGTCGAAAATTGAACAAAAACCCTCTAACAAAATATCCCCTCTCCTGAACCCATTTCCTATGGCCTCGACCCGCTCTGGACTTGATTCAATTGGCCATTCCTGCTCTACAGATACCTACTATAAATCCACAATAACCATCACTGAAAGTACATTCACCACCCTCTGTGTATTTGCATGGACCAGTTGTAAGTTTGATGTCGTCTATGGCCACCGCTCCCGTCCACAGTCTACTATCCAACTGTAGCTGAATTGATAGCTTACTATTTGTGATGGAGGCAATAGTTGTCTGGGTATGTCTCCATGTATTTGAAATTATTTTTCCAGTTATCAGGTCAAGAGGGACATATTTGGTTGGTGAGTTGTGCGGGTAAAGTCCCACTGTGAGATTAAATCGCGACTCTGTGTCCACGTAATACCAGAACGATAGACAACCCGAGTCTGTGAACGGACTGGTGATCGGTGTTGAGGTGAAGGTGATTGGGATGGAAGTCTGTCCATCTGCGCTATCATACTCGAGAAAATGACCAATAGGGGAATTTGATGTATGGTCATAGTGAGGTCCCACTGTTTCTCCTTGATAAAAAATTATCATGTTAGTTTTTATTATTAAACAAATCCCAAACTTACTCTTAAACCAATAGGTATTTATCCAACCCTGGGGAATCCAGTTGCAAGCACTTTCGAAATTACAATCCCAGGCCTTCTCGGACTGAGGCTCAGCGGTAGTGGTGTGGGATGGACTGGAAGTAGAACTAGAATCGCAACTGCCTTTCTTCACGAAGATGTCATCGATGGCTACATCAGCTCTGGAGGCCTGTCCTTCGAAGGTTCTCAGTTGGAACCGACCGACCGGCAGATTGGTCAGAGTGATGTTGAAGGGTTGCCAAGAAGTGAGTGTGGATGTTGTTATGTTGTGCAGTTCCTTCAGGGATGAGTTGGTGGATGAGTAGACCAGCCGTAGTTTGAGTGCATTAGTGTTTATGTCAGTGTTATCTTGAATGTCAAAGTCATTATCGCGGATGTGATACCAGAATCCGAAGCAGATCTGGTCGAAGGGTCCGAGCATTTCGCTCTGTAGGATCGCCACTCCATTCGACTGGGCATTGATCGGCACAACCACATACCAACCATCTTCGGTTCCGGTGGTATGGTCTACTCGGGGACTGCTGAATGTGGATGAACTCAAACCAGAGTTCCTGAGCCATAGGACTTGTCTCTTGTTTGTGGTGGGTGGCATGTTTGTCCAGCCACAGAAATCTACATGATAATATTGTAAGACAACATTCCATCAAGTTGAAAAGCAGGGAGAGCCAATGAAATTCGGTCAAAGAGAGGTCTAGCATCTAGGGAATGGGTTTCGGCTCTAGGAGCGTCCCGATATCTTTTGTAGGGGTTTCGGCTAAATTTTCCGGTCTAAAATGTTATAAAACCCCCTTTGTCCATCCCTGCTCAAAATACTATACCATTCTCGAAATCGCACCATCCTGGTTGTTCGCACGCCTGCATCTGTATCTGGACATCATCGATGGCCACAGCCTTTTGTGGCCATGTGGCGAATTGGCTGGATATATGGCCATTGATATTGACAGCTGCTGTGTTGTGGTTAGTGATCCTCCATGCTACTCTCTTGTAGAACCATTGATTAAGCATGCCATTCGCCCTGAGTGTTTCGGCATCGATTCGGGACCCGTTCAACACTTCGATTGTCTCACTCGAGACAGTGATGTAGTCCTGAGCACTCATTGTCTGATGTGATCCCATGTAATACCAGAATTTGATGCACACATTGGGTGCGAACTCGATATCAATCAACTGATCTTTGTTGAGATAATACGACAACGAGACTTCTTTGTTTGGTATATACACTCTGGCGTAGTGACCATCGGGTGTACCCCATGTGTGATCTACTGGAGGTATATCCGAGGGAATCGTGTCAATGGGTCGCTGTATAACCCAACCACTGATATTTCCAGTGTGCCAATTGCACATGTCCACCTGGAAAATAATGAATTAGATCTCTTGCTGAATACCTTGGTAAATTACCTCGAAGTCACAGACAGAAGTTTCAGCACACTGGCCATCCAAGAACATTATATCGTCCAACCCTATGGTGTCTTCACTATCAGCCACGAGTGACGCTTTGAACATCAGGTAATAGGGGACAGATTGGTAGGGAATGGTGACCTCGGCCTTCACCCAATTGTTGCTCTGGGGCTGTCGTTTGATCCACAAGAGCTGGTCGGTTGAGTAATCCGGTTCTCTTTGAAAGGTAGATACGAGACTGAAATTTGCCGGATCTGTTCCGAACAAGTGGTACCAAAAGGTCAGACACTTGTACGAAGACATGAATGGGGGCAGTAATGAGGTTGTGCTCAGAATAGCCGTATTGTTGCCCACAATGCGGTCCATTCTCTTGGTGTATATCCAGTAGCCGGAGTTGGGAGGTGGGGGTCGTTGTCGGGATGTATGGTCATGGCCAGGACTAACTGTAGGGCTCTTTGTGCGTTCCTGTTAGAGGTGAAGGTTAGTACCAAGCTCAATAACTCGAGTCTTACCCAATCAATCTTGGTATTTGCGCCCACATTCACGTCATACCAGCCACAGGTGCCGGTCTCGAAAGTGCAGTTCAGGTTCAGGGCTTCGGTATGATTGTTGGGATCGCAGTCTAGGAATTCAATGTTATCCAGTTCTAGATCGGCGTATGGATAGGTATTCTGGTCAAGTGTCTGCGAAACCCTTGCCTGACCGCTCAATCTAATCTGATACCCACTGGTGATCAACTGTCCGATGTGAACAGTGTAGTTATGCCAATCTGTCAGGTCGGACACTGTCCTGAGTGTCTTACTGAACAGTCTTGTTTGGTTTGTTCTCTTGACTAAGTCTATGGTCAGACTGGCTTTGTTCTGATTGGAGTGCCGATATGTGAAGGCTAGCCTGCAATTGGGACCAGTCTTAGCCAAGAGTGGACTCACTAATATAGCTGGATCATCGGTAGTACCACCTGTGTACACAAAGATTAGCTAGATAGTTTGAAGTTGGGTGTAATTACCTTGAGCGTTGGTGATTATCAAATACCTGCCATCGCTATCACCAGACCCGTCTCGGAGTGGGAGAAATCCATGATATGAGTTCACTTGACTGCCCGACCGGACCACCCACTGTTCCTTTCCCACACCAGTGTTCTGCCAGCCACACATAGAGGGTCGACCATCTCGTCCATAAGATTCGAAATCACAAGTACCGCACTGGAGCTCATCCGAGTTGTCCAGACAGTCATTGTGGAAGTCGCACACCTCTGACACGGGAATGCATCGGTCGTTCTCGCACTGAAATTGTGCTGCATTGTTGCCGCACGGCCGCACAGTGGGCTGAATCGGAATAATGGTGTCGTCCATCAGCTGACAGCCCGGTGTGAAACTGATGTCATCCACTGCTATGTAACTGATTGGCTGATATAACTGGGTTGTCTGCTTTTGGAGGTATCCTGGGCAATTATTAGTTAGTATCTAGCTTACTCGAGATTGCATACCTCTTAAAGAGACGACATATTCATTGTTCTTGGGTATAAATACTTCGGCCCTCACGAAACCCCACATTTTCAGCGGGGAATGCATTGACCACATTGATAACACGTGACCATCGGTCACGTCCTCCAACACCACTTCTAGGAAACCAGCTGAAGGAACGCCCTCGAACTGGTACCAGAACCTCAACATGCAGTTATTTGGGGCAGCAACATCCAGTGACTTCACGGTCGGACCTCTCAGATAGGCTTCGGCTGGCCAAAAGCGGCTGGAGTGGAGTCTTAAGAATTGGCCAGATGATATTCCTATTCAAAGGTAGAAAGTTAGATAGCTTCATTGGTAAATTTAGCATGATACCTTTGGTATGATCTCTAGTCGGTCCAATGAGCACACTACTAAACCCTTTGGTCAGTTCCCAGTCGTTTACCGGTTGTTTCCATCTACACCAACCATCTTCGAAGTCACATCTGAGCTTGTAATCAGAACAAGCTGATACTGTCTCGTCTGTGCCGTCCCCGCAGTCGTCGGTGTAGTCGCACACATACTCTTTGCTAATACAGTTTCCGTTCCCACAATGGAAAGCATCGGCCCAACAAAGGTGGTGAGTGTCTGTCCGACACCCGTCCATTCTGATGTTGGCCAGAGCCACATAGGAGGGCTCTTTTTTGGAGTTGCGGTCAATCGCTATAATTGACCATTGTAAAACATGCGGATTCAAAATGGAGTCATGATATTACCCTTGAAGACGAGGTTGAACTTGTTAGTGACCCGGGCAATCAGTGCCTCTCCCGCTATCCATTGTCCAGATTGAATACTTGTGAGCGCATTACTGTCCCAGATCTCAGTCCTCTCGAATCCTTCCCTATCAACGAATATCTGCAAATTCGAGTATCGACTTTGTACATCCTGGGCATTTATGTTGCCTAACAAGTTATAATCGAATCTGACAAGACAACCTGATAATCATCACAAAAATTAACATGGTGATGAATGAATTATTGAACAGACCAGATGCCGATCCAGTAATTGTGGGCGAGATGAGTTCAGCGTCTACTACACCATTGTTGGTTAGTTGCATCTCGGCCAATACGAACTGGGGCTGATTGTCAGGACCCGATCTTGGTCCGTCCATGTGAGTACCCATTTCCCATTCGTACGTGGAGGCCAAATTAGCTAAAATTATCATGGTTATTTTGATTCAAAACAAAATGACCATACTTGTATTATAGCCACACCAGTCTGTCTTGAAATCACATGACCCACAGTCCACTTCGTCGGCCCCATTGTCACAGTCTTTGACGCCATCGCATACTTTGCTTTTGGGTATCGTTTGATATGGAGTGCACTGGAATAGGCTGTACTTGCAATCGCCCGGCACTATCGATATGTCATCGAGTGCTATCACCGAATACCGAGACCTGTCACCGATATCGCCCACCTGAAGAGCACAAGTTGGTTAGGATCAATATCACCTAGTCAATACATACCAGGTAGAACCACATTAGGTTGGTATAGCTTGATGTGACATTTGCAGTGATGTTGAAGAATTGCCATTGTGGATTGCCTACCGAATTCTTATCATCCACAATCTCTGCTATCTTGATAATACTCAGACTCTCCTTGTTCTCACCCATGAGCAACTCTAACCGGGAAGGCGTTCCTCTATCGTACTGATGGCTCATTACGTAATAGAAACTGAAACATAAGGATTGTTTCGTGTGGTCGATGTCGTAGTGATCGGACACAATCACTGCCCTATCGGCCGACTTTCGGTGGTCTGCGCTAATGACCAGATAATTGCCCGAAGACTTGCCCAGAGTGTGGTCTTTCACTGGGTATTTGATGACTGGCTGATAACCAGGAGGAAAATAGTCTGGTGAGTGGATCCACCACTCGAAGTCAGTGTACTCGAGCACATTCATAGTGACTGATGTTCCCACGGCTGAAGTAGCCCATTGTTCTTTAGTAGACTCAGGGAAGTTGCCTGTCCTATCGGGTACGATACTTGTCCACATGCACATGTCTCCTCTCTGGAATAAGATCTCTTTAGCAAAAGTATCTAGATAGTATCAATTACAGGGATGGCTAAATTTCTTTGGTTTAGGGGATAAGGAGCTTTTTTGACAACTTTTCTGTTTTAATGGGAAGGTTATTTTGGAATACCCTATGATTAGCCACCCCTGCTTAATCCCTACCTCAAAATCGCACAGTCCCTTAGGTGGACAGGCTTTGTCCAGTTCGACAATCACATCATCGATAGCTACCAGTCCCCGAGTAACTTGGTCGGAACTGACGTCGAAGACGATTTGCCATTTGAGGGTCGAGTTGATGGTCACCCGATGTGAGTACCAGAAGGGCCCGAAGTCACGTGGGGCGTACCAAATGGGATTGGTCTGTCTCTCATCTTGCTTATAGAGTGCGATGGCTTCCCTGCCCGTGATGCTATTGATCAAATACGAAAAGGTGACACATGCCTGTGCTGTGGGCCGGAAGTACTTTGAGGCCACAGCCAGACTACCCCCGGTTGTCGTGGTGAGGTCACCGTAATCAATAGCCAGGTAATGTCCATATTGGGTCCTCTCTGTATGATCAATGGCCTTGATGGTGGTCTCATTGCCCCGGTAGACATGCCAATTGACCTTATTGAAAGCTTGTAGGGATATAAAACTACAGTTGTGTCCAGACTCGAAGTCGCATCGGAACACATTTGGATCGGTTTGGTCACACTGGGACTGAACTGCCTTCAGGTCATCGATGGCTACAACACCTGTTCAAGAGAACTTGCTAATTTGTTTCAATCTCACATCGCTACTTACCATTACTGGCTTCGGCAGTTATGTTGAATATATACCCGTCCACCTTCTCATTGACTTCCAACTGGGCTTGCTGCCATTGCTCACCCATACCATACTGCCTGACCAATTCACTCACGGGGTATTTAAAACTGGTATTGTTTGCCATCCTTCCAAACACAGTGACATTGAGTTTGGCAAACCCTTCCGACCTGAGATAGTACCAGAATCGGAAGCATAGAGGACCTGTGCCCTTGTCTGTAGCAGTCATAACAGCTTTGTGCGAACCACCTTGGTCACTTGCGTGTATCACATACGCAAACTGTCCCTGTCTTGAGCTCAGTGTGTGGTCAACGGCTGGCATCAGATAATTACTGCCGAGGTTAGAAGTCTTGCTGCCGGACGTGACCTGCCATCGATTGGTCGGATCCGAGTCCTGCCAATTGCACTTGGAATAGCCATTCTCGAAATCGCATGATAGGCTTGACTTGGATTGTATGGGTGGAGTCCTCGTGGTGTTTGCACTCGATTGGCACAGACCTTGCTTGAAAACGAAGTTGTCGATGGCCAGGTAGGTCTTGGGTGTGTCCGTTATTATCCTGATAGATAACCGGAATCTCCTTGTCATAACGGGAATCTGTATGGACTGACTAGTCCATGGTCTGTCCTCGGGCTCTAGTTTGGACACCGGGTCACTATCAAACATGGTATAGTCGTAAAGGAAAAGGGAGGTCAGGTTGTTTCCTATTGAAGTTAGAGTTACAGTTTGCAATAACCATGTTAATAACCACTTACCGATCTCATCTTGCAAATCGATTTCCATCATGGTCGATTCATCAATAGCTAGTGGCAAGTAGTCAAAGGTGAAGCACGCCTTTCCACTGCCTGGTAGGTACTCGCTGTTGATGATCATAGCGGCGCCGTCTTCAGAACTGTCGTCCCAGAGTTGGGTAAAGTCCGAGTATATAAACATTCCACCTTGCTGATCTGAAGGGGCGTACTGGACATCTAGCACATTTGACCGTTCCACCCGTCCTATACCGTGATCCCACACCCATCCAGTGGTCGTGTCTCGAGTCCATCCGCACATATCGTCATTGAAGTCGCAGTCTATCGGTGGCGGACAGTCCGCACTCGGCAATAGACTTATGTCGTCTAAGGCAACAGAGCTAGGCGTGCCTTTAAACAGGTAATTTTTGAATTGGTTTTTGATAATTTACCATCTTGCAACTAACTTGAATTGACATGATTTACCCCGAGAACAATAAAGTCATTGGCGAGGAAGTAGGCTTTGATCTGAGCCCTGTGCCAGACTTGTTTAGGCATATAGGTATCACTTTTCCACCATGGGCCTGAATGTTGACTCGTACTGATTGAGACCGAAGTCAAAAGGGGATTATCTTGCCAGAACCAAACTCGAATGCAATAGTAGGAAGCAGCATTTATCAACATGGGACTGTTTACTTGTACCACGTTATTAGTTGAATCTATAGTGGAAAAATTTTAGATTCTAGAAAATGAACCGAAATGTTACAAGATACCTGTAGTGGCAAAGACAAAATGGCCTTGTTGGCTTTCGGTCGAGTGATCATCTGGTTGTTTGGCTCCAATTGGCCACTTGGCCTCACCGGCAGTGATCAGTTTGAACTGGTGGTCGTGACCGAGAGTAGTCCAATTGCAGGAACCGCCCTCGAAATCGCATACCGAGTTCATAGCGGGACACATACCATAGTCACCTTGGAATCGAGCTAGCGCAATCGCCCCATAACCCGATGAGATTAGGAATTGTAGCTAGGAGATCCAGGTAAAATTAAACTATCTTGATACAAAATCAGGAATGGTCAATCGGTTGACGAGACCCCTATTAATTAACCTTGTATAAAAGGGACTTTACCTTGAATGATTGTGCCTGCGGTCCGATATTGATTGAATAGGAATGCCATTGATCACCGGCCGAATTGATCCGTTGCCAAATCATCTGATTCTGTGCTCCAATCAGATGTAACTCAAGCCGATTGACTCCTTCCCCGTGAATGTAATAATCAAACGTAAAACAATCGGACGACTGCTTCGGGTCGAGTGGGACAGACATCAGGTCGGCGTTCGGGTCTCGTTTGGTGTTCTTCGGGTCATAAACCTGAATGAACTCTTCTAAGAACGGAAGAATAGGTTTAGATAGTGTTCACTATAACTTGTCCATGTTACCTCGACCATCACTGACAGCTCCATTGAAGGTGATGTTGATGCTGTCCCGATTGGCCATCCCTCTTGATCTGGTCCAGTGATTTCCATATTGGGCTGAGACAGTCCATTTGCAATTGTCCTTCGCGAACAGGCAATCAAGGTTGTTTACTGTGATCATGGGCAAATCGTTAGAACTCAAATAACTAGATTAGTTTAAATAATTACTGTCAGATGTAGCTTGGTGATAATTGAAATTGATGATGATGAGAAAGAGTGATATTAACTTAAGCTTGATCATAACTAGCTCAAATTGTAACCGGTCATATTTTCAATTAGAATAGCAACTAGTTAATGTGAATAGCTTTGTAATTGTGAATCAATTTGTCATCTAAGTAGAGGTATAGTGGGTGTTTTTATTGTGAACAATCGAACAAATACAGCAAACCAAACAGAATTTGATCTAAAATTTTAGATAAGATAGAAGATCATGTTCAATTGGATTTGAAGGTGCAATTTATAACATGATAACAATTGTATGGAAATAATCGTGATAGTAATCTATCTATCAATTGACAACTGCCCATTTGGAACTGATGAATCACAAACGTTAAATAATGGCTCAAAAACATCACGGTGTTTTCCGTAGAGGTAATTGTTTTCCAGTTGGGACAAAATGTTCATATAAACCAAGACATTAATCAACTGAGAGAATTTATCGAATGATCTAGATCGGTATTTGAAGTGAAGATATCGTTGTAGCAGGTGGATGTAAATATTTCGTTGAGCCCTTGATGAGGAAAATATTCTAGGTAATTTTATAAGAGATATAGATCTTTACTCTATTATATCCCGGTTAATAATATTCGGTCCTTTGGGGTTGAAAAATGCGATTGTCGTTAACTATGGGAGATAATAAACATAATGATAAGTTGCTTTTTTAAATGATTATTAGGGATGTGAGTAGTGAAAGATAGGGTAAATTTCACCCCCTAAAGTTTATGAAAATTTATTAAAGTTTCATCACCAATTTTTTTTGTATTTTAGTGAA
>JAQGAJ010000616.1:0-13701 GCA_034689365.1 Liebstadia similis
CTTTTATAATAAAATAATTTCCATTAAAAGTAATTTGGATTTAAATTAATTGTAGTTTAGAGCGAATATCAGTTTATGGCTCGACTTTTACCGCAGTTTTATGTAATACTGATTTGCATTAATTGCTATTTAATAAAAAATTATATTCGCATAGACTTAAAGAATTAGAACTTATTAATTGTGTTCATCGCTTACAGACATTCGGCACTACTTTTTGCCCGGACTTACAGTTAGGCAATCACTGACTCCAACATTATCTCTGGTTTAGAGGTATTTTGAAATTAGGCACAGGTTTGGTGTTGTAGTGAACGTAATGAGTGATTAATTCAAAATAGATTTCTTGCCTCAAAACCAAAGCCAATATATTTGAAACAAATTCTTCGATCAATCGAAATGATGAACCATTTAATTGATAAATGGATTCTAAAAGAAACCCTAATTAAGGCTAAATTAGTTTAGAATACATGAAATATTTGCTTAAAATAGTCTAACATTGGGTATTGAGCTCTAGGTATTGATAGTGGTATTCGATTGGCACTGATTTGCCTCACATTTGCCTCACACGAGGAATTGGTTTAGTAATTGGGAACAACTGATCGTTACTTTTTGCCAAAATCTAGGAAATGATTGTAAAAATTGAAACCAAAAAGAAATGAAATCGAAAACTGAATATTTGATCGCAAGATAATTGAATAATCAGTGAATTTAAAATTCTAATGTCTGTCTGTCCTCTCTTCGGATGGCATATTAATGACATGAAAGCCATTGACGCATACAATGAATGGGAATCCAATAATCAGACCATATCTGTATCGAGTATTGTCGCGATTGCCGCGATCGCAATCATTGCCTCGATTACAATGATTGCCAGATTGTCAACAGATTGATCACAATTAATGGCTATTTCTACTACCAATAAGACACTATTGGGACACTTCTGAGATACTGTTTAGCGCAGAGATTGAAGAATTGCCAGTTTTTCTATTAGCAAATCAAACAAATGTGTGTTTGAATTGAGATGAATCTGTGATATGGTATCGCAAACCATGGAATGAAGCCATTGTTCAGTCAATATTCCGATGTAATTATACATTGAATACATTGTCACTATAATTGTGAGTCTATTGAGAAGTCTATTGAGAGTCTAATTGTGACTATAATTGTGATTTGAGTTGATTTGATTTGAGTTAGGACTGACTTGAGTTAGGACTGACTTGAGTTGTGATTAAGTTTGCGAATAGCACTTCATTGTCACAAATTCATTAGTGGCCGTGCGTTCACTGCTTTGCCCATCAGAACCGCTCTGGCCGTCAGTGAGGCCGTCCTTCAGTGAGGATATGCTAATTGGTCGACAGGTATGGCTCAATGTATACCTCGAAGTCTATCTCAATGTATATGTCTTTGTAGTCACCGATTGCGTGAATATTGGCAACGATTTGCAAACTAAACGATTTGTATTATTTGAATAGCAATTGCGATATCTTTTGCATGAATTTAATATAAAACAACTAATGAATTGTTTAACTGAAAGGCATTAAAACAGTTTTACTTGAGTTAACATTAGACAGAAGTGTAGCCAAAGTTTAGCCAAAGTATGCCAAAACTGTATTCACATGATTGCGAATAAATCACTCGAGAGTTGAGTATTAAGTTTCCTCGAGAATCAAAGAAATTAATTAACGAATCACATTCAAAACGCCAATAAATAAGAGTTTGGTTTTAAAATTATTAATTAGTTATTGGGTTAACATTGAAGTATAAGTAGATTTTAGATAAGAGATAACGATCTCAACTAATCTATCAAATCTGGGAATTTGCGCTTAAATTGTTTGACAAGTTTAAAATTCAGAAACTAATTGACTAGTTATAAGAGGTTGGATATCGAATCGCTGATCATTAGATGGTTTTGCAATTAAAGCTTAATTAACTTCAATGTAATTATATTTAAAAAGTATTACTTTTATTCAGGAGTCGGTAAACCGGGTTCGGGAGAGAGAAATAGAGGGGAATATCGTATTACTCGTGGCCTCAGATCTTAGGGGAGGCAATAAACTTGCCTTTGATTCAACTTTTATCCTCGAATGAACTTAATCTTGTTAATTTAAATAGCTTTGAATTTAATTTAATAAAACTCGATTATCATTTTAAGTGGTATTAAAACCGACACATTTATTAGTGTTGAAAACAGTACTTTTCGCCCACTTTTTGTGCGACCTATGGGGGAATAAATGGATCATTTTGTGCCTTAGGGTTAATGTCCCCCCTCTTTGCCGACGTCTGATTACATTTGAATCTCTCAGTGTTTCAAATAATGCTTTAAATATGTTATAATTTATGAAAAGCAATGATTAGTTATATTTTTTTTCGATCGATTCGATCGTTTTCTCCTTAAAAAACAATAATTATTGAAATCTGACTTTTAATTAAAAGTCAAGCATTTGTGAGGAAAGAGAGAAAAAGGTTTTGTTTGTGGATAAGAATCTGAAATATTTAGTGAAAACCTTCGATAAAAACAGTTATTAATGCTTTTCTGACATATCCTTCAATTAATTCTTGAAAATTGTTTTGCGATGAGAAGAGAAAATTGTTAAAACTTATTAAGGGATTGTTTGTATTGCAATTGAGAGGTAGACACCAAACCAGGTAGTAATGGGTATTATAGTTGAGTTAGTTGTTTGGTTCCCACTTTGCATTCAAACAATTTTTGTAAGGCTATAGCAAAATGGGATAATTTATATCTAAAGCTAACGATAATTATTGAATGAATTCAAATATTCAGTGAATGGCTATCAATGAAAATGCCTTTCGGGCTCTTAATTGGGAGTTAACTCTGAAAAAACTTCATTTAACTTATCATTAATACATATTTTTCTACATATGTATGAATTATAAGTTATGTTTTGCAATCAATTTAGTTTTGAAAAAGAGTGAAAACTTTGCATTCAATTGATTGAATAAATTACTGTTCGGATGATTTTAGAAATGGATTAAACGTTTTTATAGAAACACCGAATCCTTGGCCTGTATTTCAATATCTGTTTGATATTCAATGAAAACGAGAGACAATTGGCGTCTGAATCGTAGAGTTTTATACATTTTTATACATTTTTATACATAATAACAAAATTGTAATTAATCTCTACTAAAGTAATAATTTATTATCTATTTTGAGGCACCGATAGTACACTTGAAGTTTGAATTAAGTTTTTTGTTTTTTATGTGAAATATTCGCCTCTTTGTTAGACTCTATTCGATGTCTTATCGCGAATGCAAATATCAATTGAAGCCAAAAGTCATTTGATATTTTAATCATGCTTTTTAGAATGGGTAAGGCATTGAGGCATTGGATAGGCATTGGTTAACCATTGCAAAGGCACAGAATTCTGTCTCCGTTTACTGATATTTACTAAACATACTTTATCTCGAGATAAAACACTTTGTGCCAGGGATGCAACAAAAGGGGAGTATTTCTCATTTGTGCCAAAATATTCACCCAAAAACATCTTGAACAAAAACCTTGAGCATTATTATTGTATTTTTCCTGTTTTCAAATAAATTCTAATTATTTAATTATTATTTTCAAATTAATTCGGTATTATTTAAGTTAATTAGTGTTAATTTATTTATAACAGATCTTTAAAAAAAGGTGATCTTTACTTTGAAAGCAAAGTTATAACAGAATTTAAACTAGATTTAACAATGGTTAGAGTTAATTGACGTAAATGTTAATGCAATTTAACTTAACATAACTAAATTGAGAGCAAAAACATCAAGTTTATCATATCTAAAAACCCCCGCAATGCCAGCCCTAGACAGAGAGAGCCCTCGTCTGTTCATCTCTGATCATCTCTGCATTTATACATAGTTATTAATTTGTGCGATAATTACAATGTATTCAGTTTTTATGTCAAAACACTATTCAATGTTTAAATGAGAAATTCGTTGCACTTAAACATATCGACAGACAAACGATACGACGATCTTCTCATTTATTGGACAAATCATTGGGCTTTAGGTCATTGACTACAACTACTTAGCTATTCATTAATAATCTTGTTGTTCGCCTTAAAAATAAATAGTAAATTCAAAAAAATTAAATAATTTTTAGGGGAAAATAGACATTTTGGGTCTTCAGAGAGGATCGGATTCTTATAGAGAGTATTAATGATAGTTATCTGTCATTATTGGCTAAATTAAAAGTTAATTAAACTAAAATGACCTTAAATTATGTTAATGTGATTTATGAGAAAATTCAGTTTTGAATTTAATTAAAATCCCATTTCAAAACTTGAGGCTAGAAATTCAAAACTTTGCGCGAATTTTGTGTCGATTGCCCGTTCACTACCTCTATGTTTATTAATTAAATTTGGAATTTTGATTATTTATCTTTCTTAATGAATAAAATCAAATATTTAAGATTTCCTTTGATTATGGCTTTTATAAAAACATAATTAAAATTAGAAACAAGTGATTTGTGATTCGAACGAATGGTTTCAATGTTTCAATTGTGTCAATAAAATTTCCGGAGAAAGTAAATGTCTTAATGTCTTAGCTGAAAGTGAAAGTAAAAAAGTGGGACTTTTAGGACATTAAAGACTTGATTTAACAAAACATCGAAATTGAGGTAATTTTTGTGAAATTAATGTTCAAAATATTTTTGAAAATATTGTACGAAAATGTGAACACATTTAGAGATAAAATATTTACAAATATGTCGAACTCGAAGAATGAATTTTATGCCAAGAACTGCATGAAGAAGTTGTGCACCAAGACACATTGTACCTTGCCATACTCAACACTTTCCCTCTTGAATAACTAGGTGAAGTTTGTCAATCCCTTTGAGTCCGATTTCAATTAATCAAGAGATGAATTGATGAAACTTAATATCGTGTTATCGCCGACAGTACTCCCTCTGAAGGAGTTCTCCGCCCATTCGCGAGAACCCTAACAGAGTCTTAAGAGACGGCACAACAAGTGATCTGTCAGTAGAGGAACAGACGGACAGACGTTTGCTTAGGTTTTTGACGAAACGAAATTATTATTATAGAGTTGTAGTTATCTCTATATTAACGAAGAGATTATGAAACGATTTTAATTTAACTATAAAGCAAGAAAAAAGTTTAGATAAGAATCGGAGAGATTTTAATTAAATATAAAATAGCTCTTCAGATGTCTTAACTCGAGTCCTGAGTGTGAGTCGAGTCTGGAATCTCGAGTCTATGAGAATATGTTTGCGCTTCGATAATAGCTTAGACTTAAAGTGATATCAAATTTCAATAATTTTAAATTAAAGTTATTAATCGAAGCGCAAACAAAATCTCATTAAAAATAAATATAAAAACCTATTTTATATTTAATTAAATTCTTGGTCTTATCTTAACTTTCTTTTTGTTTGAGTTCAGTTAATTCGAAATCATATATAAATAACTTTTTCTCTCTTTCTCTCTCTTGTATTAACGTTTTTCACTTCTTGCATACATATTGGCGAACAGTCTTCCCGTGAATATCAATCATATTTGAAATTTAATCATATTTTGAAATTATATGCTTAATCACAGTCTGACCGCTGATAACACATCGAGACTGACGAGAGTGTCGTTTCGCTCTGTTCGCCGGAAATTAAACACTATAGTAATGTATTGTAGGTCTGGTAGAGGTTTGGCTCGAAGTGAAGTTGAGCTCAGCCGAGTTGAATGCAATCGAGTCGATTTGAGCAAGGTGATTTGCCGTATCACCATGGAAATGGTGATTCGCGGTGATTTGGCGACCACAAAGTCTATCCAATCTATCATAAAATAGGTGCAAATTATTCGCTGCTCTGATAGCGATCGCGGAATTGATATTCAGATTAAATTAATATTCAATTCGCGGCTTTCGGAGGAAATTCTCAGGTCTGCCGAAACAGATCACAGTCTTTGAGTCTTAGCGACGGTTCTTATTAATTGTCAATTTGCGAATTGAGTGAATTGATCTTTGCTTAATAGTTAGTCTAGTGTTTGGTTAGTGAGGCAAAGGCCTAATCGGACGACTGATCGCAAAATTAACTCGATTTCGAGCGTTAATTAGCTCTGAAAACAATTTTTAAATTTTAAAACTTTTTCGAATTGCCGTCAATTTAGATAACAAATGATTCATTTCTGGTTAGAAAAGGTATTATCAAATCAAATGAGAAACTATTCGCCGGAATATATTTCACTGAAATGACCATAGATTTGATGCCCTGAGCGCTCGGCAATACTTTATCGCAATTTATGGCCATTTCTATTGAAAATTTGCCTCAAATTTCCAAATGAGAGGCATTTTAGAAGAGATCAGAGCCAAGAGTTTGTGACATCGGATCAGAAATCGAAGAAAAAGTCTGTTATTTATTAATAGGAATTATCAGAGATTTTGTGAAAATTGTTTAATCAAAACATCAAAAATGTGTGGAAAATATTTCCAAAATAATGACCTTATTATCGAAAATAGGAATATATTTATCGAAAAATATTTAAAATATTTTTAATTAGGTTTGAGTTCGGTATTTAAGGAAAATAACTATAATTTGGTGACTATTAGCCTAAAATTAATTCTCGTCTTTGAATATCATAAGCTATTTGTCTGTAATTCTCATTATATTGGGGTCGGAGTCAGGACTGGGACTGCGATCACGACTAAGCGATCGGCGAATAAATTAGTTTAATTAAAAATTATATCTCAAAACGAGAGGAAAAATATTTCAAACTTTAATAGCATTTAACAAAATATATGGCATATAATTAAATGCGAGATTAAATCACTGACAGAATTATATTCGTTTTAATAGATTCGGGGCTTTTCAAGGACTCAGGACTTGTGTCGCACTAACCAAAAGTCAAATGAGAGGGAATCACAAGAAATCAGAGCCTAAGAGAGAGGGAAAACGTTTCAAAACTCAATTCAAAACGTTTATTCAGTTTATTCATCACTCTTAATATGATAATCGAGTAACAGATTTTGAATGCCAGAGCAGTTTTGCAATACTTGAGTCCAAGTTCTAACTAAAAGTCAATCACCAAGTCTTTGCACGAACTTATCACTAGATTATTTTGGCCCAAATTAATGATTGAGATTATGGATCGAGGATAATTGAAATTGTTTATTCTCAAACCACTTGTTCACCTCTTCGCGAGGTCTGTCATCTGTTTTGCATAGATGTTGATCGGTCTCTGGTATTGTTAGGCCGTTGAGACCATTGAGACCATTGACGTCTTGGCGCCGCTCCCGTGAGCCCAGAATTTAATATTTCATATATAGAATGATATTTTTTATTCATTGGTCGTTAAATGTTTATTCATAAATCAAGATCTGAATCCAAATGCAGTTTTAATAAACATTTGTGGCGCTGATCACAAGTGAGCACAAGTCAGGCCTCACTCTATGCCCACTATCGCTATGCATATGCGTTGGGAAGCCTTGGAATGAGAGGCGAATCGTTGCGAGCAATGAATTGCGGTCGGGATTTGACGCTCTCTTGTGTTCTCCTGAGCTCTCCTGTGCTCTCCAATGCGTTTGATATGCCTCTCCTGTGCTCTCTTCTACATTTGCATGACTTTCATGACCACACATTAACAAGTTTTTGATATTCACTTCTCTTTTTAATGTTTTGCACATTTTGTTTCTCTTTAGCGTTCAGTTTTAGTTTTTGCTGTTTTTTTTGTGTTTTTCGTTTCGTTTGCCGTTTGGTTCGGAACTACTACTCGATTGACGGCAGGTCTGCCCTATCGTTGCCTTTTGGTTGCCTTTATGTAAGTCTATGTCTTAAGTCTTATCGTTTCTTATGTACTCTTATGTAATGCAATCACTGTTTATGTTATTTTGTTTTTAGAACTTTTCTTACTTTTGGCTAATTTAGCGAAACTAAGCAAAAGTTTTAAAAGGGTTTTGAATTTAATTTAATTAACTTTAATTAGTTGTAAATCAGTTATACTTTAGTAGTTGTTTTGATTCAATTGTTTGATTGCCAGTTAATTAAAATTAAATACCTCTTAATGTTATTTATTTGGCATTTGTTTCACCGATTTTTCACTTCTAAGTAATTATTGTCTGATTTGTTGCCAAAATCAATGCCAGAGTTGAACGCCTTGTGAAGAGTTTGGAAGATAATTGAAGACCTGATCCAATGGTTTTTGATGTAAGCACTGAAACAAAATTAAATCAATTCGTGTATAACTAACTGTAACTTAAAGCCAATTACAATCAGTAATCGAGTGATGGCTTCTGACACTAAATCCAGTCAAGTATTGACGTGAAGTAGGAGTGAATCACTGAATAGTATAGTGAATACCAATACTATACTAAACTACAGTGAATACCAATTGATTAATACATTGCGCATACATTTGGTATACATTTAGGTCTCTTAAAAGTATAGATTAACGTATAGTAAGGTATGATAAGTGTTGTGAAAATGCTTTTATTCCTCAAACAAATATATTCAGATTGTCTTCAATTATGTGGGAATGGCTGACAAATGTTAGCCCAGTTTGGCGTAAATACCTTTTATGTATGTTTTGTGGCAAAAATAACATCTTTTCAAATGAAGAGAAACTTGTTTTTCACGATATGTAAGTGAAATCGAATTTCGGCCAAAATTACCTAAAATAGTCTCATTTTATGGACATTTTAAATGAAAAACAATTTCTAGATCTAAAAGAAATATATTTTGCATCCGACAGAAAAGTCATTCATTTTAACAGATAATAGATTTTAGAGAAGATTTAGTTAATCAAAACAAAAAAGTTGTTAATCATAATAGAAATGGTTAGCCATAGAGAGGCCGACGGACTGTAAGAATAGGCTCTTCGAATGAGAGCTGAGATCGAGTCTCGAATGCATTTATGGTCTTTAAGATGACCTCAAAATTCATTTTATATTCCAATGAATAAAATATCGAATCCAATGACAGGATTTATGGCCATTAAAAGTAAATAAATAGTTTCGAGTTGATCGCAATGAGGAGAACAGTGCCCGAGCAGTGAGCACAGGCAGCACAGGCACTAGTAGTGAGGGTCAATTCCAAGTTCGACCTGTTTTATCGCATTAATGTTATATTACTTTTATTCTAAATTACATAAAATCGTTGAGTGTTTTCTCATGAGTTTCAGTCTCTCGCAAATATCTCTCTTCTGTCTCTCTCCTATCTCTCTCCTGTCTCTCTGTCTATCTCTCCCGGCCTCTCTCCCTCTCTCTCGCCGTCCCTCTCCATCTCTCTCTCCCATAAATTGCAATTAATTTTTTATATTACAACAAAAAGCAATAGCTTTTTATGTTAACCACTATTTTCATATAAATTAGAAAAATTTCATTAATATTTCCATCAATTTATTAAATTCTTTAGTTTTTGCCTCTTTTTTGCTATTTTAAAGGAAATCCGTCGATAGTTATGTAAATATTTATTTCCATAGTCTGTTCTCTGCGCCCATCCTCTCAGGTCTGGTATTCGAGAGATAATAAAATAATTATAATGTAATCTGTATTTAAATGAATATACATTTGAGTTGAGTTGTTGTCAGTCATTTATAACTATGAACTTGATTTATATTCATTAAAAAATAAGAGATTTTTGCTTAAAAAAGAAGAAACAAATTAAAATCAAATGTTTTATAACTGTTTATAATAATTAGTATTTATTAATGTTATTATCGAAATAATTGTTTGAATAATTATAATCATTGTTAATGTTTAATGTGGTGTAAGAAAAGACATCAAAACCATTATTTATATGGTTTGTCGAGTTTATAATTAATAGATCGGGCTTTAGATCCGTCCGTTTGTGAAGTCTGACCGACGGTCTCAACGAAACTCTGAACTCAGGTCTGAACTGTTGCCTCAAATTCAGGTAATTTAGTCGACTTTTAGTCTTTCAATTGAATACATAATAAAAGTTTTGCTGAAATGAAGTTTGAAAAGAAGAAGAAACCAATTGATCTGAGTTTAGATTGAAAGTCAAAATTATTAATTATAAGTTGAAAAATGAAACAAATGATTGCTTTTTATGCCATTCCCAGTACTAACACAAACCTGTGTTTTGGTTCTGGTGTTTAAATACATGCAAATGGAGTGAAGTTTTTTGGTGAACACCGACTCGACTCAACCCAAGGTGTAAACAAATTTTGAAAGTCTCGCGGATCTCAAAGTCAAGGTCTCCTCAAGTAATTGAACGAACTTTAAGGCAATTGCTTGACGTCCGGTCCGTTCAGTCGGTTCTTCTATTGAACGGACCAATCGATCAATAATTCATTCACCAAAATAGACATTTGGTTAACAGAATAAAAGCCTTACTATCGCTATATTATTCTATTTTTGATTATTATTGACTGATTATTACCGTAAAGTCTTTCACCGAGAGAACCAATTTTTTGCTCGCATTATAAATATTCTGGAAATGAAAATCGAAAATCGTTCGCGCCCCCGACCCCTACCCGTCCCGAACTCAATCAACTTTTCATTTTTCACTCTTTTGTCCGTACATTTAGTTCTCTTCTCATTTGTCTAAAATCATGTAAAGTATTGCTTAGACTTAAAAAAGCGAAATTAATTCCGATTTTGAATGAATAACATAACCATATATAACAAACCAAAGCCAATGAATCGCCATATTTATGAACTAAGACTAAGTCGACTCTAAATTGATTGCAATCGTATGTAAATTAATTCAAATCCTTCGCCACTAATCTATAATTTAGTTGAAAATACTATTACGGCCTCTAATAAGGGGTCGATTAGAACGAAGAAATTTTTAATTCAATTTAAGCGTTATATGAATGGAAACGATCTATTCATTTGATCGAATCAGAAGTGATCGAAAGCCTGGATCAGCAAAAGTCTTCTCACTATAACCTTAACCGAACCCAAACTAAACAAATTCCAATTTACATAATTAAATATATGTTTAAATAGTTTATTCAATCGATTTTAGATTTCGATCAATTCTGCTTCGATTAAATGAATTGCATCTGAAATCTGAATTAAAGTATGGTTTAGATGTGAAAACAGTTTATCGTTCATTACTCATATTGTGAGAGACGAGAGACGATTCCGAACGACAATTAAGAAAAATAAGTTTAATACCCGACTCAATAATACCTTTAATGCCTTTTGGCGTTAGTTTTTTACACACTTTTCTCAATGTTTTGACAAAATTTATGCAAAATCTGAACTCATTTCGAAAAATTCAAATCGGTTTGACTTTTCTCTATATAATTATGAATAATTTGTTTATGGCTTAATCATGTCCGACCATTGGCATGATTGCCAAGATTGCAAATGATTGCCAGTGACTGCCAATGATTGCATTGATCCCATGTTAGGCAGTGATGCAAAAATGCCAATTAACCAGCAAAACGAGGTAAAGCTCGAGCACAGCCGTCAATAGAGTTGGTCTGATGTGAGTCTCAGCCGATTTGGGAGGTTTTCAATTGCCATTAATGACTGAACACTCGAGACTCGAGACCAGAGAACTGTCTATCTCTTAGTAAATAACATATGCGTTGACCCTATTGTAAGACTTTTAGCATTTTTTTGGCCAATTTTTTGCCACCGGTTTTGCATTCATTCAAAAATATCTAGTTTTGTGTCTGTTGTGGTGCGGCTACTGATCAATGAGCACAACCGATAAGGAACGACATATTGCATTCACGGCTCTTCGCCCGCAATATATGTAAAAAATGGTTAAATTATTTAAAGCCATTGCGCTATGAAATTATTTTTCATGTATTTACCAGAAAAGAACTTTTTGTCTGAAAATTTATTTTTCAATACATAACTCAGTAATGATTTGATGCATACAATTCTCGGCCCTTTTGTCTGTGCTGTTGGTCTGTAAGGGAATCTTTTGCCTGTTTTTTGCTGATATAACAAAATTCTACTCTCATTTGGTCTCATTTTTACCCCCTTTTTATAAAAATATTTCGTACAATAAGTGAATCTTTGAGAAGAATTTTCATATAATGCATGACTTTTTATGTGAAATGCAGTTTTGTTGAACAAAACTTCACTTTAGGTCTAATATAATGGTAAATCACTTTAGGTTTGAATTTTGCAAAACTTTTTTTCTATCAATTCATTTCTCGATACTTCCGTTTAGTCGTGTCTTCCGAATGAGAATTCCTTTTTCCATCTCTTTTTGTTGTTGAGAGTTCTGGTAGTCTTATGATTGGCACAAAAACATGATTGAGAATTATGTCTGCCTTTAACCGACATATTATTATTATTATAGTAATTTTGGTAAGTTTTGCTTAACATTCAGATCGAAGAAGTACTTAGAATAGTGACATCAAAATGGGTTCGCATAGACTTGAAGGGAGAGTACATCATAAGTACATTGAAACTAAATCAAAGCTAACTTATAGTAACTTATTTAACATTAAACTATTTGAATGTTTGCTTTGATTAGAATATAATTAAACGAATACATGAAAGCCAGATATGATTAATCTGACATTTTCTCAATAACTTGTTATCTTTTCATTTGAGAAAATAATTGACTTTTAATTAACTTTTGTGGAAATGCCTTTTCTGCGAGTCTCGCAGGTTTGCCTCAATGCCCGTTTGCACTTTTCCCACTTTGCAAAGACTTGCTAAGTCACTAATTATTTGTCATTATTTCTTTATTTTTCTCTTCTGGCGATCTCGAGATCCAATCAGACAATCAGATAATATGAATATGTATTATATGTATAATTGTTTATTCAAAAAAGTCTTATCAGCTTTGAGATAATGAAACTCTCACAATGGTTGCCATGTCTCAGGTGTGTCCGTCCCGTGTCTGTCCTCGAGATCGAGTTCAGTGGGTCTCTCATTGAGTTAATTACTCAGATCATTGTCAGCTCTATTACCGAGTTGTTTGTATTCCGGGCATAATTTCACTTTTCTTAAGATATTTGCCTAAAACTGATTTGTTTAGACATTTGAGTAGTGAGAGTGTCATCAAAACCAATCGAAGCATTGAATTACATTTCCTGTCAGACCATACCTGCCATACCTCCCGACCCACCTCTTCGTGCCTCCGATGCTATAATAGTGTGTGTTTTGGGGAGACGTCTATTAAAGTAGAGATCTTTGTCTCACATTTTTATATTTTATATATTCCTTTACGAATACATTGAGTGAATGCAAAAATGACTATAAATAATAATTATTGTGTTTTATTGTCATTATTTTTATGGACTTTTAAACGAAGTAAAGACAAAAAAGTTGAATAAATTTTTTTATCTGATGTCCGCATCGTTTGTCTCTTCTCTGGTATTCACACAATATTTTTGAATAAGAAGTGCGCAAAGAAGTCGGGGGACAGTGAGGGGACACAACTCAGGCTCGACAGGTGAGGGCCCGCTGTGTGCAACTTTGTAGAGTATAATTCCCTATATTATTCATCCGAAAACAGTTTAGTATAATATCCAAAATGACTTTTTTATATTTGCGTATTCACTGAACCGACATTTCGAGCGATGATATGATAGACACAAGTCTTACGATTCCTGTCTTTCGCTTTCAATGCGACAAATAATTGGATTTGAATGCAAATCCAAAGCAATTATTTGATAAGAAAAGCAAAAAAGCGCTAAAATTAATGCGAAAATTACTGGATTTCTCTTATTTTTTTCAATTTCAAAAATTTTAATGCCGTTTTGGGCCCAGACTTATGACTTATAGCACTGGTGGCTGACAATAGACTTAAAG
>JAQGAJ010000617.1:0-13700 GCA_034689365.1 Liebstadia similis
TATCATTGATCATTTAATTTAATATTGGGTTAGTCTCTCAAAAAAAGACTTAAAATCTTTCACAATATCTATAAAAATTTCTTTGTGTGAGATCGAGTAAGTCGTGCGAACACATAATTAGCTTTTTTCGTCAAAATGTTAGTAATAAAAGAACTAATAGTTAACTAAATTTAAAACCAGATTCTAATTAATGGTAAAAATATTTGCCATTTATTGAGAGTTATTATGGCTTTTAATAAAGTTGTAATAAAAGTGAATTCTAGTCATTGAATCGATTATTTGAGAACACTTTTTGTCTGATCGCCGGTCAATTGAGTTCCACTTAAATCCCGACCATTTCAAGTGCTTTCGATCACATTCTCTCAATATTTGGCGCTTAATTTCAAGGCCTTATTAAACAAATTGATTGATCATAATTAAGATTATATCTCAGTTTTAATTGAAAATAATTTCATCGCCGAAATGATAATAATGGGTCATTTGCTATCGTGGCTGATAATCATAACTGATTAATGGGAAATAAACTAATTAAGTATCAAATAGTTCAATGATATTGAAAATCTGCTAAAAAATGACAAAAAAAATGCTAATTATTTTAATTATTCCTCATTTAAAACCTTTTTATTGATAACTTAAGACTAATTGAGTAGAGAAAAGCACTTACTGTCCAAACGGTGAGACAAATGAATTTAGCGATGAAAGGGGTTCGATATCTCGGGGATGAGATCGGGTGACAGACGGCCACATATCGGTCGGCACTCATAACCGTTAGTAACAAACTGCTGGTGAACTGATTGATCGAAGTGGTCGTCATATATATCTTACACATATATCGACCGAACGACCAGTACTTGTCGGGAAAGTATGGTTAGAATGATTGTTATGAGGTTTGTTAGACAATTGACTTACTTTATAGATGACAGTAGTGATGAGGAACGGCAGTCCCACTAAGAACATCTCGTCAGCGACCGCCAGATTGAAGATATACATATTGGTAACGGTTTGCATCTTCGAGAAGCGCAACACTACATATATTACAAGAGTATTTCCAAAGAGTCCCACAAGAAATACAATCCCATAAAGAATTTTTGCGAACTCTAACACCAGAACCGGATATCCGACGGTCGGAAAGATCTCATTGTCTTCTGATGTGTCGCTACAATTCTGACCAATGATGGGTGAACTCAAGTTAATGACACTCAAAGACAAGTTGGAAGAGAATGTTGTGCTCAAAGATGTCATATTTGATGAACAGTTGAGTCCAAACGGGTAATTAACCATTGGATTTTCGGACAGCGTTTCATTCATAACGAAGAGACCAGTTCTAGACTAATGACATCTTCAACTTAGAACTAGTTGTGGCCCTCGAGGCACAGGTACTCACATCTCAATGGCTGACTCGAAAATTGTGGCGATATGTGACCGCTGTTTGCCATTTGTTTGGACGACAGATCGACGGAAGACCTCGAATCGGGTCTAAAACCAAATGCGAAGACACGTCGCCAGTGATCGCTATATTCTATCGATTTGTAAATCCTTGGAATCTCTTTTGAATTATTGAATTGATTCGGAAAATAAATTGAAAAGTGTTAAGAGATTGTGATTGTGGAGCAGAGATAAAGGAGAGACATGGATATGGATGCTATTGATCCGAGTTATCTCAGTTATCTCTCTCTACCACTACTTTGGCTCCCATTCACTCGAGTTTGCGCTCACTTTAAGAGTAGATCGAGTAATGAGTGAAGCGATGAATACACAGAATATACAGAATATACTACAGAATTGTGTACAGAATTCAGATCTACTCTTATATAACACTTCTTTCAGTTGACATTTAATATGAGATTATTTATAAATATTCTATTATTTAAATCACTTTCGGACCAAACAGTTCTTAGAATTACTTCCAATTGAGTTCAGATCCGATATACCCATCGAATCAAATTAGTCGTTACGATAATACTCAACAAAACACTTCCCTTTTGTAGTATTACTTCAAAAGTATATTTTTAGTCATCCTTTAAACAAATCGTATTTATTTTGATTTATATAACGTTCTAATAATATTTTAAATAAAATTTTATCAATTCTTAGCTTCAATTATGTCCAGAGATATAGCCATTTATTATAGAAATTTCAAATTTTATTGTTCTTTTAAAATGATTTGTCGATTTCAAAATCAATCCATTTTCACGTCAATCGTTATTTTCAGTTTCAACTCTCCGTTTGAGAAATGTATTGAAAAACATACCGAACTTATCAAATGATAAAGAGGTCTAAAAACTACTGCTTATCAGAAGATAGCGATCACTGAGAATCATCTAATTAAGAAAATTTTAGGAACATTAGAAACATTAGAGTATTTTAAAGGGGTAAAGAATATGTGTCCTTAGAACATATGGTGATAACTCGGGTAGTTTTCAAAATTCGCATCTACTTAAGTATCACTTTAAGCTCGGTTTGCTTTTTAAGTACTCAAATAAATTCTTAGAAGAGCTCATCATATATTGGAATTCACAAAAATCCCGAAATGGCTTTTGAATTCATATTCATAAAAAAGTTGTCGAACGATCGATAAGTTTTTTATTCATAATATATAAAAAAAAAACGATTCCCTGGAAATATATATATCAAGAAAATCATTTGATATGAATTAAGTTTAGGCTTAATCTCATGATAAAAACCATTCTAATAGTCTAATGCCTTTCCAATAGATCTCTCGATTCAATCGCCGAAAGAGAATAAATTCTAATCGAGTAATATATAAAACGATTAAATTCGAGTCATTGAAGATATTGTTTGAAGTGAGCGATCAATTACTTTATACACAATAGAAACAAAAGAATGATAAATATGTAATGAATGAGACAAATGAAACAATTGTCTTAATGGACAGTTGTTTGATCACTACCTCAACCGATAACAATTCATTTGATTTCTATTTGATTGTAGACGAAAATCAAATATTAGACGATTCTCTCAATTATCCAAAAACTTTTTACTCTATTGGAGTCGACATTGTATTAGAATTAGAATCCAGGTCTTCGATCATTTTCAATCATTCCTTATCACTATTTTTCCATTTTTCGTTCAAATTCTATTTGGAATAATCGGAATCATTCAATACTAAGTTTGGGGAATTTGAAAATGTGCATGATCACAAATTGTAGGTCTTTGTCAAACCGATACTCAGGACTCTATGAGCTTTCAAATGGTATGATATGTCTTAAATGGTTGTAATCAACATAATTATCACTATCACTAACACAATCACTGCTAATGTTTGCCTTAATATCATATAAATAGTGAGAATTGACTTTAATTTTGATAAAATTGGCTAAAATTAAGTCAAAGTTATTCAAGTATTTAGTGATTAAGGATTATCACAAAAATGTAAATCAGAATAATTAAAACTACAATCGGTGAAAGTGAAAGAAGTGCTGACAAGTGGTCATCGGTTGCGGTCATCGGTTGCGGTCAGCGGTCAGGCAGTGATCGGAGCCGTAGTTTATGTTTAGCGAAGACAACAATAGAGTTGACGTCACTTACGGTACGAACAGATGACTGAATGACTGAATGTCTGAATGACTTGCGTTTAAACGATTGATCGCTTATTAATTGTTTTGATATACAATTGAAACTATTGTTTATATCACTGGACATCGAATCCAATGGTAAGCAATCATTGATTGTACCGAAGATGACAATTGTCTTACTTTCAGCTGATCCGAGTCCAGAGTCCCGACGGAGCCAAACGAGTCGAGTCTCGCGAAGACGAGTCGACCGAAGCGCTCATCAAAAAAGTATTGATTGAAACGTTTGTTTGAACTCTAATTACAATTTGTCTCTTATATCAGATCCAAAAAGCCTACGATTGGGAGGATTTGTTTGCTTTCAAAGTATTCAAAGACAAGTCCCGCAAAACCCAAATCCCATTATTAGAAAGAAAGACACTAAAAGATTACGGTCTAAGACATGGAGATGTGGTTTACGTCGAGTTCAATAAAACCGAAGATCAGATCGAAAATCAGTTCTCACAAAATGCAAACATTGGTAACCATTTGATTGAGAATCTAAAGAAAGGTTTTGTTGGCAAAGAAGAGGTGACCCCCGAAGACGAAGTGGACGCCTTCCTCTATGAACAGACGGGTCTGATCGAAAGGAGACCCGATCCCAATCAGTGCAGACATGGTGCTAATGCCAAGTGTGTCCATTGCACTCCTCTCGAGCCTTACGACGAGACTTATTTGAAGGAACATAACATAAAACACATGTCTTTTCATACATACCTAAAGAAGTTAACGAATGGAATCGATAAGTAAGTTCTGTTTCGATCGATTAGTCACTCGAACCTAATTGTCTTCAATTATATTAGAGGAAAGTTCGCAATTCTAGAGAATATAAGCTGCAAAGTGAAACCCGGTTGTGCCGGTCACGCGCCGTGGCCTCAAGGGATCTGCACTAAGTGCCAGCCCTCGGCCATTACACTCAACCGTCAAGTGTACCGACACGTAGATAATGTCAACTTTGAAAATGCTTTGATTGTCGAACAGTTTCTCAACTATTGGCGAACGACAGGACATCAAAGAATCGGTTTTCTCTACGGCTATTACAGCGTTCACAAAGACGTTCCTCTCGGTATCAAAGCCACGGTTGTGGCCATATATGAACCGCCGCAGGAAAGCAGTCGTGATTTTGTTCGTTTACTGAATCCGGACAAACATTCTGCTGATGTCGAGTACATCGCGAAAGAGTTGGGTCTCAAACGCATCGGTTGGGTGTTCACTGATTTAATACCAGAAGACATACAAAAGGGAACGGTTAAGCATTTGCGTCATGTGGAGAGTCACTTCTTGTCTGCTCAGGAGTGCATTATGGCCGGCTTTTTTCAGAATATCCATCCAAACAACTGCCGATTCTCTCCCGATAATTATTTCGGTTCAAAAATAGTTACGATATGCATAACGGGTGACCTCAACAATCAGGTCCATATGGAAGGATATCAAGTGTCCAATCAGTGCATGGCTTTGGTCAGAGATAACTGTCTTCTGCCTACAAAAGACGCGCCAGAATTGGGTTACGTTAGGGAGTCGTCAGCTGAACAATACGTTCCCGACGTGTTTTATAAAGAGAAGGACGGCTACGGCAATGAAGTGACGCGAATCGCACGTCCATTGCCTATAGAATACCTTTTGGTCGACGTTCCCGTCTCTACGCCTTTGGACCCAAAGTTCAGTTTCAATCCTCTTTCACAACTAAAGTCGTTCCCAATAGAGAATCGTTTCATTGAGGGTCATATCCAAGACTTCAATGCCTTGTCTTCGTATTTGCGTCAGTTCTCTCCGAATCAATTTCTCGAAGCCATGTCTGACTTCCATCTTCTGTTATACATCGCAACGATGGATACCTTACCCCTTAAGAACCATATGAAGCCTTTGCTCGAAGCGATCCGTACTTCGAACCGTCAATTAGCAGACGAGTGGGCCCGCAGTGAACAATGGGCGACCGTCGAGCAGCTCATTCTGGCCAATAGTGGCACTCGTAAGCGATACAAACAAATTAAACTAAATCTAATCAAACGTTATGTCCAATAGCCTCGACTTCGAGGACTGTAAACAACGCGAGTCAGTCGAGTGGAGGCGCGTCACACGTGGAGGTCAGCAAATGGTCGTGCAATTACTGTACGTTTGAAAACGAAAGCACGAGAAGCGCGTGCGAAATGTGTAGTTTACCAAAAGAGTCTTAAATTTAATGTTTATATAAATTAATATATTTGTCGATCGATAAGATCTGTACAGAAGTTTTAATTTTACTTACGATACGAACGAAATACAAATAAATTTTCGCTATAATTATATTTTTGTCAATCGATTTAACTATACTTTGATTACTCGTTTAAATATATTTACAGCAAATCATTATTTATAATACAGTTATCAAAATGAGAGGACAGTCGTCCCCTTTGGCCGTCCGTCGGACCAAAATGTAAAATATCATACATTCGTTCGTTTAGTTGTAGTCCAAGTGTTTGAAACAAATTTAGATTTTCGATGATATACTACAAAAACTTATTTTAACAGCCGGGCGAATAACTCATGGGTGGAAACTCTCCGTCATAGTCAGGACCCGAATCCGGATTAGACGACGCTTCTGAACGATAAAACAGAAACAGATTAATAACAGAAACAATTCAAACAAACGACAAATACATTAAAACAAATGCCAGAATTCATATAACAAAAGAGAAAAGTTTTGAGGCGAAGGACAGAGACGTACCAACAGATATGGGTTGGAGGGAAGAGCTGGCAGTAGTAGACACTGCTGTGAGGCTTGTGTTGGGCTCAGAGCCGCGGACAACTGCAGCATAACTGGTGTTCCCTGAGATATAGTTTGGGGTATTTCAGACGAAAAGGGCATTTAAATGAATTCCAGCCCAAACACAAACTCTACAAACAAATACAAACCTGGAATAGCGGCCGCATTGGAAGCCTCTGCTCCTGTGTTGAGGGTCTCATCCAATCTTAACGGTAATTACATTACATTTCTAGTCTCAATAATAGTTGAGTGCATACCTGTGCTGTTTGATTAGAGTGCAATCCCCGCCATCAGTAATGTTTAGGTCATAGATATACAGATATCCATCAGCCGTTGCGATCAGCACTCGCGGAACCTTCTGAATGTTGGCCACCGAACAAACGTTTCGCGATCCGCACAATGGAAGTCTGGCGGTGGCGAAAGAGCGCCACTGATTCATCATATCCGCAACCGATGGCCAATAACTGGCTGATTGTGTCACTACTCTTCGGGCGACGTTACTCAGATGGCTGAACAAAGATTGCGGTTCTTCTGATGGCTGACTGAAAATACAATTAAGCGTTAGAATCATTAATATCGAAAGCATTAATATTCTGTGATTGATTTAATGATCAATAGTCTATGTATTCCATGTAATATCGATAAAAGAATTTACGATTCAGAAGAAAGTAAACTAACGCTTCGTTTAGATCCTCTAATTTGAAGATATGGACCGTTTCTTTATCACTTGAGGCACAGAGAAATAGTGAATCAGCACTGAAAGAAAGGGAATGAATTGAAACACATCGCGCGTATCCTCTTCTGAACTCATAGATGCCCTGACCGTCCGAAACATTAAACACACGGATAACCGTTCCCTTGATTGAAAAGAAATGCATTGATATTCAGTCTTAAGTCACTCTTTAGTACTTTTTCAGAAGCCGTAGCTATTTTGAGTCCATTGTAGTCGAAAGCGAGTGCAGCCAAAGGGTTGTCGTGAGCTGTGATCAGGACTTTGTTTTGAAGGTTTTGTGCATCGAAAATGTTGACCTCTCCGCTCACGTTATTGGCCGGATATGCGAGATAACAGTTGTCCGAATTGGCCGAAAGGGCGCAGAGACCGTTAGGGTTGGGAGGGGTTTCTTTGATTGTGTGCAAGAGCTTCATGTCTCGAATGTTATGAATATGAATACAGTCTTCGAGACAGACGACCAGTCTTTGACGGTTTAGTTTGACCGCCAAAATGGTATTGGCATACGAGTTGTTGCATATTTCAGTCTTCTTCTTGAAGTGACACACTTTGAGCTTTCGCGGGGCCGACAGAGTCACGATCGCCAACAACGACGAAGAGAACAAACGCTCGACAATACGCACGTCTTCAGAACCTACCCATACGTCAAATCAAATATAAGTTTGAATTGATATCAAACGCCAATTCTTTTACTTCTGTCAACCAATCACTTCAACTAATTTTTATCTAATTTAAAACTTCGATAAAACTTAAAACAAACTGACACTACATCTGATCTGACATCATATGACCTGATCATCAATGTCTTTGAGCACACATACCGTCCTCGTGAAGCAAATCTAGTTTATCGGTCGACGTCAAGGCATATAATTTATACCCAGTTTTAGTTCCGATCGCGAGTGACCTTCAAATACAAACAAATGGTTGAATGTATGTTAAGGTCATAGAGGGTAGTGATGGCAGTGATGGTCACTACTGAGACAATGGCTAACTTACGACGAGTCCTGATTGAAGTTAACGAATACCGAGTCCGTCCGTTCGGTGGCCATCGGATCGACTCCGAAGTTGATTGCCATTAAAATCGATGGAAACGATTGAATCGCTTTTGTTTGATATCATTTAAGATATGTTTCGCACAAAAAATCTCTTTTCATAACTGGTTTCAGTGAAGAGACAAACATTAGATTTGTTTTTGTTTACGATTTAATGTCAAATAAATAGTGAATTAGTCATCAAAAAGAGTAAAACTATTGAAAACGTATTGAAAAACGTATTGAAAACTGATTTAATATTATTTACTAACAGTCGCTACGAGTCGTCACTCAAGAGGTCCTCAATTGTCGACAATCGCAGTCAATATCGCGATCGTAACCAACGATCAGCTGCGATACCAATACTACACAAAGGGCTTAACACAAACCCGTGATAGCGATCGGATGAGCCCTTAAGGGCGGACCCAATTGTAAACAACCCTTTGATTGGCAAACAGTCGCACAAACGCGTAGTTATTCTCGACTCACATCAGTTACGACACATCGGGTCGTCATTTATGGACAGCACGGGAGGCACTCCTCAACCAGTCCTCACTCACCCGATCCTCACTCACCGCCAGACCCGTCTTCACCGCATAGGATGGCCGCCACCGGAGTCTTGCCCTTCGTTCGGGGCATCGACTTCAGTGGCAATGAGTTCCAGGTATTGTCACTTCGGGAGAGCACTGACCGACAAAACCATCTAATCATTGCTCATCTCATAGGACGAGAACTTTCCCAAAGAGCTCAAAGATATGAAGAACCTTCGATGGCTAAAACTGAAGCGCACTCGAATCGATTGGATCCCCGAAGAGTTGGCCACTTTGAACAAACTCGAGGCACTGTCACTGGTGGCCAATAACTTGGTCACACTTCATGGAGAACTGCCATCACTTACATGTCTGCGATATTTAAACTTACGAAACAATAGTATTAAGAACGGCGGTATTCCTCCCGAACTCTTCCATTTGGACGAACTTCTGGTATTGGATTTGAGTCGTAATCAACTGAAAGAAGTTCCCAAAGACTTAGAGAAAAGCAAACGACTCTTAGTCTTAAACTTGAGCCACAATGAGATCAAAACGATTCCCAATCCGTTGTTTGTCAATCTGACGGATCTTCTGTTACTCGACCTGAGCGACAATCAATTGGGTAATGATATGATTGCCAACCAACCAATTGTTTAACTTATTTCTTCAACAGAAACACTTCCGCCTCAAATGCGACGTTTGGTTAGTCTTCAGACATTAATTTTAAGTCATAACCCGTTAGCGCACAACCAATTAAGACATTTGCCATCACTGACATCGCTCAAGACATTGAGTTTGAGGGACACTCAGCGCAACCTCCAAAATATGCCCAACTCTTTGGACAATTTGGTAAATCTGACTGAACTCGACTTGTCTTCCAATAGTCTGCCTCGAGTTCCCGACGCAGTCTTCACTCTGAAGAATCTCAAACGACTAAATCTAAGTGATAATAGTCTGACACAAATCTCGCAAAACATAGATGAAGACTGGCCTCTACTCGAAGTTCTCAACTTATCTCGCAATAAATTGAATTCATTGCCAAATTCTTTATGCAAATTAACAAATTTGAGGCGACTTTACACCAATGATAATAACCTAGACTTCGAAGGCCTCCGAGGAATCGGAAAGCTTTACAATTTAGAAGTGTTTATGGCCGCCAATAATAATCTGGAGTTAATACCCGAAGGCATTGTCCGCTGCGGTAAACTAAAGAAATTGATTTTAGCCAACAATCGATTGATTACATTACCCGATGCCATACATCTGTTGACTGACCTAACGGTTCTCGATCTGAACAACAATCCGGACCTAATTATGCCGCCCAAGCCTTCAGAATATGCAAAACGTCTTCAGTTTTATAACATAGACTTTTCGCTCAACAATCAGTTAAGACTCGCCGGCGCTCCGACTCCTAATGCCTTGGGTTCAGCCAATCGTGAGTTTTCCCAAATAGTGATTACATTATTATTATTTATTATTATTATTATTATGTGTTTAGAAAATATCAAAGACCCGATCGCGCGTAAAAAGCGTTTAGTGAGACGCGCCCGAGAGAACAGCACTTCCGACTCATCCAAAGTTATTAAAGGGATGACTGATTTGGCCAAAGACAAGGATAATATCAAATGTGAACCACAATTATCAGAAGAGGATTTAAAACCTAAGCGATGGGACGAAGCACTGGAAAAGCCTTCATTAGATTACAGCGATTTCTTTGAAGAAGATATCGGACTTTTGCCCGGACTCACTATTTGGGAAATCGAAAACTTTTTACCGAATAGAATAGAAGAAGCACTTCATGGAAAGTTCTATGAAGGAGATTGTTATATAGTGTTAAAGACGACAGTTGAGGACAATCAGAACCTTGATTGGCAAATATTCTATTGGATCGGATCAGCTGCTGCTCTCGACAAGAAGGCCTGTTCTGCCATACATGCGGTCAATTTACGCAACTTCTTGGGCGCTCACTCCCGAACGATCCGCGAAGAACAAAGTGAAGAAAGTGATGCCTTCATAGAACTGTTTCCTCAGGGAATTGTGTATATCGAAGGCGGACGGACTGCCAGTGGTTTCTTCACTGTCGAAGAAGTCGAGTTCACGAACCGAATGTTTTGTTTGCACGACCGCTCAAACAGAATATATATGGAATCCGTTTCCCTTGAAGTCTCTTCTCTTGACCCGCGATTTATATTTCTTGTCGACACCGGTTATAAAATATATATTTGGAACGGAAAGAAATCCAAGAATACTATGAAACAAAAGGCAAGACTTTTGGCCGAAAAGATCAATAAAGAGGAGAGAAAGTCGAAAAGTGAACTCATCTTTTGTAACCAAGATATCGAACCCGAAGAGTTCTGGCGGGAACTGAACGGTGGCCAACAGTTCGATAGTTTGCCCGATGTTATGGAACAGACTGAAGAAATCAAATTTCATGACCCTATTCTCTATAGGGTTTGTTTAGGAATGGGTTACTTAGAATTGCCTCAAATCGAGTACAAACCTAAACCCTTAACTCGAAAACATTTCGAAACAAAAAATGTTTATATAATGGATTGCGTTTCAGAAGTATTTGTTTGGTATGTTTTACTTAAGTAACCCGCGATCTAATGTCATTTACCTTAAGGATGGGCAGAAAATCGGCGCGATTGGTGAGACCGGCCGCTCTAAAATTGGCTCAAGAGATATTCTCAATGATCAAAAGACCTGAATTCGCTTTTATTATGCGATGTTTAGAAGGGTTGGTGTCCTTTAAAATAATATTGTTTTCTTTCATTTTAACTTCAAATCTTACAATAATTCCCATTGAATTTAGTGAATTGCAACGGTGAAAATTCTGAGTCTTATGAATCTGTGTATTCTAATCATTATAATTTCTGTCCATTTACCCAATACATTGACAAAGTCGCTACAAATTTCGTTAAATGCTTTTTTAGACGCCTTTTTAGACTTCTTTGTGGATCTATAATAATTGCGATTTTATGATTGTTTTAGTACTGAAACCGAATCATTCAAATCGAAATTCCAGAATTGGGATAAAGGAGTTGAAGTGGATTTCACCCGAACTGCTGAATCAGTTCAACGAACCGGAGCTGATCTCTCAAAATGGCTAAACAAACAGCAAATGAAAATAGATTTGTCGGCACTTTTCATGCAAAGACAACCGGCGGTAACCAAATCAGAAGCCCAGCAAATGGCCGAAGAATGGAATGAAGATCTCGCGAGTATTGAGGGCTTTGTCTTAGAAAATAAGAAATTTGTAAAAATACCGGAACAAGAATTCGGTCACTTCTATAGCGCAAACTGTTATGTCTTTCTCTGTCGATATTGGGTCCCACTCGACACTGAAGACACACCTAATGAAGAGGAAGACGACAGTGAAGATGAGTTTCAATGTGTTGTCTACTTCTGGCAGGGAAGGGATGCCTCGAACATGGGTTGGCTTCACTTCACATTCAGTTTACAGAAGAAATTTGAGTCTATGTTTCCGAATAAGTTGGAAACAGTACGGACTCATCAACAACAGGAAAACCTTAAATTCCTCTCACATTTCAAACATTTTATTATACATTATGGAAAGCGTTCTATCAGTGGAACAGATTCTTCGAAATCAGATGAAATCGAATTCTTCCACTTGAGGTCGAACAGCAATCCCTTGACATTGCGTTGCATTCAAATAAGTCCCGACTCGACTGCACTCAACTCTGCCTTTTGTTATATTTTAAAGCTTCCAATAAATGCCGGCAATGAAATGGGAATCGCATACGTTTGGATCGGTTCCAAAGCAGATGAAGACGAAGAAAAAATTGCAGAACAAATAGCTTTAAAGATGTATGACTCAGACTTTTTCACCATTTCAATCATATCAGAGGGTGAAGAACCCGAAACATTTTGGCAGTATTTGGGCGGCAAAAAGCTCTACGAAACTGATGCTTCGTTTCTACTTTACTCTCGACTCTTCCGGTGCTCTAACGAAAAGGGATATTTTGCAATATCAGAGAAGTGCAGTGACTTCTGTCAGGACGATCTCGTAGATGAAGACATCATGTTATTAGATAACGGAACTCAAGTGTTCATATGGTTGGGCACCCGTTGTAGTGAAGTCGAGGTGAAACTGGCCTACAAGAGCGCTCACGTTTATGTCCAGAACATGCGAATGAAACAGTCGGACCGACCGCGGACTCTAATGCTCACTCTTAAGGGCAAAGAGACCCGAAAGTTCATCAAATGTTTCCACGCGTGGGCTCATCACAAATCTCTTTCCGATCCGAGACTGGCTTTGGATAAACAAATGCTTGCAATCAATTATATGAATAATAAGGGCAAAAGTGATGACTCGAAGACTGAAATCTAACTATTTATTTGTTTTTGTGTACAAATATACGAAAATTTGAGCGTTTGATCGATTGCTTGACACAAACTAACGCTATCGGAGAGACGGTTCAGTTTTATGTCAGTTATGTATGTGAGAGCACAACCTATTTATACTGAATACTAATAAAATGATTTCTGCGATACTCGGACTCGATTTGGGAGAAGTGCTTTCGCACAACACATCTTCGGATCTGATGTCTATTATTGGCATTCTTCTCGTGCTTTTGGTCTTAGGCTCGGAATGATTGACAAAATTGTTTTGGTAGACAACGCACTGACTCATTGCGGCTAAAGTGTTGGCCTGAAGTGCGGCCTCGATGTTGATGAGACGCATATCACTGATTAATCTTTTCATCCAATCACTGATCCAAATGAGATCGCAGTCACATTTGAGGGGATTGTCGTCCAACAGAATTCCTCCTGAAATACAATCAATCGTTTCAATCGACGGCTCACTCAAGGCTTAAAGGTTTACGAACTTTTAGATTAATAGAACTAATCCTATAATTGATTGCGAAAACAAAATAGTCGTAAACAATGAACGAGAGATTTGACCAGGGATGCCCAAGCTCGACCTACTCAGGGGGGATATAGGAGGGGGATATTGCGAAATTTTTGCCAAAAATCCTAGGGGGGGGGGGACTAGGGGGGGTGATTTTTCGGAAGTCCCGAAATTGACCGTGGCCGCTTAATCCAGTTAAATTAAGGCTAAATCTAACCGAA
>JAQGAJ010000618.1:0-13699 GCA_034689365.1 Liebstadia similis
TGCTCTTCCGATCTTTATTATTATTATTGCTCGAAATGTCTTATTTATCGAACTTTTAGTTTAACATCGCTTTTATTTATACATATTGTGAACAAAATTGTTTGAAAGTCTGGTTCTGAGCCTACAATCAGTTCCAAATGGAATGATCGCAATCATAGCCCAAACGACACAATCATTATCTCATTTATTTGACCACAAATTATTAAAGTTTATCTCTGATCGCGATTTTATGATATTTCTTAAGAGAATTGTTTTTCTTCTTTTCGACCGAATTCTGAATCATTTCTCTAATAAGCAGTGCATTTGATGTAACTCTTCGTTTGAAAGTTCTGTCAACAGATCCGACAGTTCTTCGTCTGTCTCACCAGTAATTTAAGACATAGTTTAGATGAAAGATCTTTAATTAAGAGATCTCTGAAGATATGAAGAAAATTAAATAAACTCTTCTTTCGTTTTATTGATTTGATATTTCTTCACATAATTCTTATTCGCATTAAACTCTGCTTTTTTTCATTTCTCTTCTTTTATATACATTACAAGAAAATTATGTTTACATAAGATTTTGAGCAATTCTTCAGTTCTTTGAGATCAAGTAAAGCCTTTCTTAGCGATCGGTGAAGAGCTGTGACAGAAGTGCTCGCATTGCCATCCCTTTCGAAGTCTTCCTCTAATTTCAAAGACTCTAATACTTTAATGATAGACAACTAACTGGTATTCGTTTGTCGATAGGGCTCTGGTTTATGCAGAAGTGGAAGAAATCGGGTTCATTGTTGCAGTTGGCGATGAGGGACTCAACTGATCCCCGACAGACATATCTGTATAGACTGAGTCTCGAACCGGGTTTGGAGTACTTCAAGAATATTCTGTTGTGCGGCTCCTCTCAGGACCACTACGTGCCCGTCCATTCGGCGCACATCGAGCTCTGCAACTCTTCCCTTAATGACTCGTCACCTAATGGTAAGTACTGATTGAGACAATAGATGACTGGCAGACAATAGGTGATGGGTGGCAATGGTTATGGTGTGCGCACCGACTGTTAAATTACAGTTAAATACAATTAGTCGGCAAAGAGTTGCACAAAAGTACCATAACTTTGGTCGATGTCACTAATGGTCAAAAACTGCAGCATTTCTTTCACCTAATAATTAAAATTAATTGTCTTTCGCTGTGTTTTATCCTTTGTCTTCTCATTTCTGTTGACTCAGACTTGTCTTAAACTTCTTCTACTGAAAGGCAATTCTTCTTATTCTCTAATTTTTGTCTATTATTTATCTCTTGTTTAGGTATAGCCTATCGGGAAATGGTTAACAATTTATTGCATCCATTAATGAGCAAATCTAGTCTTAAATTAATTCGTTATGACGTCCATCACTCTCTGGCCAGTAATGCAAACGCACTGATCGGACGCGCGGCTCATATCGCGGTACTCGACTCCGAACTCTTCATCGAGAAGTTTATGGTTGTCTGTGGACTCAAATACTTTGTTTAACCAAATCAGAGGACAATAAAGCGGCGAAACAGTCAATAAAGTCATTAAATAAAAGCAAATTTGTTACCGATTTCTATGTTCTAACTATTTATTAAGTCTTTGTATTTATTAACAATTTATGTGATATTTAAGTGAAAAAAGTTATCGTTTTTGTTGCAAAACATTCATTACTTATGTCTTAACAATTGTTTAATAAAAAATTTCTTTCTCTGACTAACAATTACTGAGTTTTATGACTCGAATAATGGATTCTCGAGAATAACATCTATTGGTTTAAAAGTGAAATCAATTTTGATTAATAACTATTCAAACAAATGACTGATTAAATGAGTCACACAATGAGCGAACACAAAACGAATGGCCACTGATTGCCATCAAAAGCATGGGTTCATTGAATCGTTTGTTTGGATAAAAGCCATTCATATCAACAGAATATAACATATTATCGACATTTGTCTGAAAAAAATCTTATTATATGTCAGTCTTTCGATTCAATCCAATAAATGAATGCGAATAAAGAAAATCTGATTTCATGTAAGAATATTATTCACTGCTTGACTCACATTAATATAGTTTTGTTGTGAACGGAATCGCATTAAAAATTGTGAATAATTTATATGATATGAGATGTTTGTATCGAATCGGTTGACTCCACTCACTTATCAAAGAAGGTTATCGTCATTATCGTGGTCTCAATCCATGTTTACACAGAGAATATCAATTTGATTCTTAATTCATTCGTGAAATCCTCGTCTAATGCCTTCTGTCATACAATAGAGATGTTAGCAATCGATCACATGGAATGGTAACCAAGACATTTCCATTGAGGCATTTGCATCATTTGCATTGAGTCATCTTCATCTCCATCGAGGATCAATCGAGCCATCGAACAGCCATCTGAAGAGTGATCTGCCGTCGGCTACAATCGATGGAAGCAATTTGAGAGGACCTATGATTTGAATGCCTTGTTATCCGCTATTCTTTACTATTCTTGAGCCCAATTGTTAGCATTGAATACATGATCGCAACGAATATTAAAATTGTATTTCTTCATAAAACTTATCGCGTGACTGATCGCCAGTGACTCAAACCGTTTTACTTCTCAGCACTGGTTCTGTCGGAGAACTACTATTTAGTATCTAAACTCAAATTCTTTGGACGAAAGTATGAAAAAGGAATTTATTATAAAAGGAATTTTTGATTCCTATCTCTGTTAGGATCGAGACTTCACTGCAAAACCATTTCCACTCAAACCTCTTCTTAAATATCTTTTCAACAAATAATATCCTTTGCTTTTGGCGAAGAAGAGAAAAGATTATTCCAATATATAAATTGTGAATTTATCTTATTTTCCGAGAGAATAAGGTCTGAGAGGACGGGGAGTATGGGATATATGGCTCGTATGGGCGCGGCTTTACTTCAGAGCTCGCAATTATATCAACTCATAGGCAGACAATTCTCTTCGGATTGAATAATAGTCAGCCATTATATGAAAAAAGTCTGTTAAAAGTTATTAATCTCTGTTCAAACGTGTGTTTTTGTGTTCACTTTTGGGCTCCAATTTTTTATTATCATTTCTCTCAGAAATGCCCGAACTCGAGGACGGGTAGGACTGTAGTACTACCGCCAGCACTGGTAGCCAGAGATCAAAAGTTAGGCATTTTATTAAACGAATTCTTTTGGCGATCAATTCAGACGACAATAAGATGTTTGAGTTTATCGATAAAAGAGCTTATTATAGCTGTTGTGGAGTCTATCGACTCGACTCTCGACTCAATATAACCCCCGATATCTGTATCGCCAATGAAATGACTAACTTTTGCTCGAAGTGTTAATATTGTTCTTAAGTTTGGAATCACAAGAGTATTGACTTTTGACTCATTTGTAAGTCTCTTCACTCGGATCGGGTCATAGGGTCTGACTTCTAGTTATACTCAAAACAATACGAAAGACAAATAATAATTATTGTTATCGAAGAATGAGTTGGGAATGGTTTGGATGAGAGCCTATCTGTTAATGTCTGGCGATTACCCATTGATTGAAGAGTGTGTGCGCTCACAATACAAATGATAAGTTAGGAATTGACACCCAATGAAGAAGTTTGAGGAATGGATGAACACAACAGTGAGACATAAGAATAATGGTATCGGAGATATAGAATGGAAGACGCGGTCGATCGGCAGACCGGGGGAGCGCTGACACGAAGAGCTGGCGAAGGGATGTATCGCTTGAACAGTCGGGTTGTGTCGGCAGTGGAATCGTTTGGACGGCATGTCCTGAGTTAGTGGTGACTGAGTCTGACTCGTAATCACAATTAATGCGTCAAATCGATCGCTTCCCACAATGAGAGCCATTGCTAGCTATAAGATCATTGAGAGCATGTCTGGTATGTCTTCACCGTTCACTCCGGAGCTCTACTTCGAGCTCACTTCGAGCCAACACAAACACTGAAAGCACTGTCCAAATAGATGGAACACCATTTCTCTCTTGCCTTCCAATTCCATCCCTATATACACACACATCGTATTGACTCGAATCTAAAGACATTTAGCTCTGAATTTCGGCGATAACTGTGTTTTGCATTAAACAAGTGTTAGTCTTGTCTTTGTCTTCGCCCGAAACGGTTCCAAACGCTTGTCAAACGCTTTATCGGCCAAACCGTAATAACTTGTTAAATGTGCTCAAAATTAGTTATAAATATTTCATATCTTCGATCCGATTGGAAATAAAGTGTTTCATCTGTTCTATTGTGTGAATGTGTTGCCCAACAGTGTCTCAACTGAAGACCAAATCAGTTTCAGTGGTTGGCAGGGGTTGTGAGGATCGTATGTATGGTATGCCTCATGTGTTCGCCTCCACTAACGGATAACTTAATCAAATCTCGATCGCCTCAACGGTTCTTTAACCTCGAGTACGAACTGCTGGCCAAACAAAGGTAAGACATATCGGTTACTGTCAACCAATTAGTATCCCAACCAAAAGTTTGGTCGAGTGCTGATCGCCAGTCAGGACTGGACTGAAGACCAAAACAGTGATTCACTGATTATGTATATGTGATGTGCGCCAAGACTTTGCTCAGAGAGACGTTTGAATCAAATTGAAAATTCGTGTTTCGAGTAAATTATAGTGAAGTCAGAACTGAAGAACAAATTCTGTGTTAAATTACAAACCAGTGCTCATTAGTTGTCTATTGAGCCGATCAGAGCCAACACGACTGGCGTCAGCACTGATTACAACATTTCATATCTAATCCTTTCCTTTTCAGTAATTCTCACTTTTCTTCTCTTCTCTTCACTTCTCATCTCTGAGTTTATTCTCACTTTAGATCTCTTATCACTTAATATAATAATAATTGCTTTCATTACTCAAACAGTTTTGAATTCCTTTAATCGCACTTAAAATTCAATTAGAATTCGAGTCAAACACTCAAACGACTTCTTATCGCTTCTCAGATGCAGTCAAAGGACGTGACCCGAAAGCAGTTGAGCCCCGAGTCTGTCCCGACCCTAAGTCGTGGTTGACTTATCGCCAATTACAGAGTGAGCCAAACAATTACGCGTCAAAAGGCAATCGATGTTTACCGCGATTAATCCATTGTTTCCAATGTCTCAGATCATGTCATATTAAGTGAGAGCCTTTCACAAAGAGCTCCCAAATGCTCTCATCTATTGCCACAACACTTATGAAGTGAACGCCACGAGCAAACAGTTGTAACAACTGTCCAAACATTTAATTGCAAGTTATTATGAGGTAGAGATTGACCACTATTTCACTCTTTCATAATATCCACTATTTCACCGATACTTAATCTCAAATTTAGTAAATGAGGTCTTTTGAGAGCAATTTTCTAGTATATAGATCTGACAATAGCTCACATGTTGGGCAATATCACCGATATATCGACTCTACTGTAGTACACGAGTAGTGCATAGAATGCATAGAATATTCATTTAATATTAACAACGACTGCACCCATACTTACCATACTTTCCAACGCTATGTTTCGCAGATTTGCTTTATTTTGAATAAAAGACTTTATTCTCACCTTTTTCTCACTTGACTTAGCGCTCAGATTCTATTGATTGCTGTTATGCCAGAAAATCCAATACTTCTGTAGTGTTAGAGACCTTACCGTATGTTAGTATCCATAGAGTAGTCGATTGACAGCACAACCGGCAAAACAATCGCAAAGACAGAGATCGCACGTTAATTGCACTTTAGTTATACATAGTTTGCCTCACTTTTGCATCGGACAGGACTCGGACTACCGCTCCGACTGACAACTAGTGTCGGCTCCCCTCCAGTCCTGTCCTCTCTGTCTCTTCATTACTAATCTCTTGATCTTAATCTATTAGCCATTAATGCCATCGAATATCTATCACTAGAAAACTCTTAGACCTTTTGGAGACCAATCCTTAGTGCGATGTCATTGAATCAGATGATGATTGCAATGGTTTGCGAAACTTTAGATTAATATTATTGTTATTATTATTGGCATTGACTTGACTTATGCGGAATGCGGTCCGGAATCTATTGATTTGATTGTCCATACATTGAATTGAATGACAAAGTTCTTGCTATAAACGAGTCTAACGAAGAACTCTAATAACGTAGTGTTCAAACACTTATTAACATTGAATCCATTGAATACGAAAACCAAAGCACGAGATCTCATGGAATAAGACTTAGTGGATGTGATTACACCTCTTGTGATCATTTTGAATGGTATGGAACTGCTTGTCGAGGATGTGATGAACTGCTTGTGAACTCTAATAATAAAATGCTTGCTCTGATCGGTGCCGACAGCCATACATATGAGACACAGACTCTTCACTCGATTCAATACTAGTATTGATAATCACTTAATACTATGAACAGTGCGGCAGTAATCGGACGCCAACTCCGTCAGCAACAGACCACCGGACGAGTGTCGGGACCTTTAGTACCGCCGCCACACAGAGGTAGACCTAGAACTCCTTCACATTTGCCTGGACTGACAGCCGCCAGACCTTACTCACCGGCACCGCCTTCTTTGACCACTTTAGGGCCCGACGCCGATAAAAAGTTCGCACAGTTTGCGGGACAACACCCGCATGAGTTCTATCCACACCCGGCTCACAGAGAAAACGCAGACAAAGATAAAGACAACGATAAGAACAAAGACGACGAGCCCCGACTCAGGTGTACCTGGCATTGCTTCTGTATCGCACTTAAGGCCCTCAGCGGTGGTATAGTGTTGTTGATCTTAGGCACAGTCATGTCAGTGGTCGGCTTCTTTGCCGAACCCCTGGCCATACAGCAAGTGAAGTTACCCAACGGGACTGTAGTGCCGACCATAGATCCGGACACTAAACAACATCTTCATAATCTCACTTACGTCGGACCAGTGATAATGGGTTTGGGCGGTATAGTAGTTGTGGCCGCGTGTGTGCTCACCTTCGAAGTGCGGGACACTCTCGGTGTCAAAGTAGCGCCCGTCAAACCTGAGGCCACCGCCACATTGGGCTCATCCTTGTCTTCGACAGCTCTCGTCAGAAAGTTATCTTCGGTGCCGAACATGGACTCTGTCGGAGGCAAAGGCCGGCCGACCGCCAGTGCCCTAACTCTTCCATTAGCAACGATATCATCGAATAGTAATAATCCTCTTCAGAGCACAACAAACAGCAAAAGCGGTCGCATTCATGAGACAATTGCCGAGACTGTGTTCAATGAGGGCGAACCCATTCTCGGCTATAGTGCCCCCAAATCATCGAAAGATCAGTTGATTATTAGCAGTGGTTCACAACAGGTAAGCAAACATAGGGGAAGGTATGCTATTGTCGATCAGGTTATGCCAATCACATCTCCTTCAAGTGGGACCAGTCATCTATTGAGTCCAAATATTGAAACCACATATTTCGGTTTGCCGTCACCTCAAGACACCGAACTATCCGATCCCGAAGGCTGTTCACTGGTCGTGCCCTCAAAGTGGCGCTCTTCCCGATGTTCGTGTTCGGGATCGCCCACTCGGTCAATGTCTTTGGAACTGTATATGGAGGACAACGATCCTCCGATCACTGTTGCCATTGTTGAACATCAAGAATATCTTCTCCAACAAAGACATAGACAACAACAAAGAGATTACTATCAACAACGAGAACCGCCGCCACTGCCGGCGAGTCGGCCCCCGAGTCAGCCGACATATCGGAGGCCAAAAATGTTGGCCTCGATGGAAAGCGACGGTCTGTCGACGACATCGGCCTCTTCTTCGAGCAGTGAAGACCTATTTCTTGTGCAAAAGACACATCAGATGTGCAGGAATTATGTCAATGTTCACAGTTCTTATGTGACTGACCAGACGGCCGATCAGAACTCATACGACAGTCAAAGTGATCAAATGACTACACCATTGTTAATGAACTCGACGGTCAGCCCCCGAGTGAGTGCCCCGAGCGGTGCCAACAATAGTAGAACCGGTGCCGCGGCCGCCATCGGCACCAATATAGCCAACATAGACAAGCGCTTCCCTCTCCTAAGACAGGGGGCACTGGGAAACGGGTCGCTGACACCGACCACCAGATAGCCGGCCCTAAGACCGGCGGTCCTTCAATAGTGGTCTTCACTATTAGAGTGACTTTTGTTGTGAACGACAATACAATTGATTGAATGCATTGAATCTCTTTGAATAAGTTATTGAAGTGTCGACACATTTAACATCCTATCCATCATTGGCTCAGTTGTTGTCATCAAAACCAAACAATTGTCACTCAGTTTTTGTATTTGCGGTCATTTCTCGCCAATGCTTACGATATTTGATTACTTCTATTGAAAGACAATTTGTTCGTAAAGTTATCTAAAATAATAAGCTATTGATAGCCAAAGCCGTCCGTCACTTAAAACTGTTATAACAAATGAAGAATTGGTTTATTACTTAAAAACGTTTATCTCTTGTTTTGATTTTTACGTTAAATCATATAATAATTTGAATTAACTCTAAAATGTGCCTAAATTTTGATCACAAGTCGAGTCGAGTTTGCAGACAATGATAATTAAGTAAATCAAAAGCTGACACAAAGCACAGGAGGCGACCCATGAGGCGACCCGTGAGGACACCCGTCAGGACATTACACACGAATCACTGTTTTTATCAAATTATATATTATTTCAGTAATAAATTGAATCTAAAATTAATTTTAATATCGCTTTTGCCAAACGTTTACAACTACTCTCCTCTGTTGTGAGCACTGCCTCTCTGTCTGTCTCTCCTGTCCTCACACACAACACATTCAGTATGACATCCATAGACCAGAACAGAGAGAAATCGTTAAATTTTATGTGAATTTTATTTTTGCAATTAACAAATCAATGATCATTACATGACTGACCCGAAAGCGCTTATTTTTCATCTCTACCTCTCATTAATTAGGCCGAAGATAATAATAATAATAATAATAATAATAACGATAATATGCACAATGAATGAAATCATAACTCGATAGATGTCTAAAACGACACTACATTACAAAAACAGATTTCTCCCAAACGAACGCTCAAAGAATTCTATGATATTATTAATAAAGCAATTATTGTTTTATTAGACAAAATTGAGAGAATTTTATTAAAATTTGTTGCAAACAGTTTTGGAAATGATATATAAAATAATTTTTGTTAAGTTTGTATTAATTTTTATTATTAAAAACAAAAACAAAAACCAAAAATGTTTTCAAACGAATTCTAAATTCAAAGGTTTATTAAAAAGAAAAGAAATTAAGATTTAAATGAGTGATACATATATTGAGAGAAAGTATTCGATTCGAAAGTAAGGAATAAGTGAATTAATAATTCACTCGATTTTCTGTTCAATTGTTAACTCAATAAATAAATAAACAAATAAAACGAATATTAATAACGAATAAAAGTAAACATCTGTTTAGTGTCCGAAAAGTCTCCAAATTTGACTGAAATTTGTTTTAAGGCAATGGCAAAGAATTGTAACCGAAATTGAGTGAAAAGAATAAGAATATTTGAAATTCTTTTCAAATGTATTGAGTATTTTGTGTTAAACTCGCGTCTGATTTATTCGACAGTAATTACAATTCTGTTTATCTCTGAGACCATTAAGGAATAGTTGAAAATTCCGGTCTTTTTCTGAACCTATTTTATCGTTTGATTGAAGTCGTGCTCAGCGGAGGAAAAGTTCACAATTTTATAACCATTACATTAATAATAGTCATATCTCTTGGTTATTATAAGTGAAAACGTATGCAATCGAGTATTAATGGACACCGGGTTTCCTATGGATACCCATGCGATACCTGTGCTATAGTTATGCTATACCTGTGCGATAGTCGACACCAAATTGAGCTCAATTTTAATGCACATCAGAGTTAATCTGAACGCACAAAGAATTATGAAACCAGAGGTTAATTATGCAAATAAATTATGCGTTTAGTGTATGACTGGTATAAGAGTTAATGTCTCCGAACCGGTCGTCAGATACCGATCACCGCCCGTCCAGTCGTTAGTCTATGGCCATCGGATGGTTGCCTGACTTGTGGTCATCGCGCAAATGGCCATTCATGGCATCCAATGATCGCTAATTCAATAAATTTATATAAAAATGTTTTTTCTCATCGCCAGCAGAACCTAAAATATCTCGATTTTCTTCATTACTTCTTCTGTTTCTTCTCTATTGAGTCGTTTATCAAAAAAACAGAAGCGAAGAATAGAATACTAATAACCAGTTTTGCCATGAATTTGCTTTTCATGTAATGCATGATATTGTTTGCCATTTAAGAAATAAATTCTTTGCGCAAAAAGCTATGAGAAAAATGCAATTATTTTATTCGACAATCATTTCTGTTACCAATACTAATGAGATATTCGTTATTAGCGGCCATAAGAACACAATAATAGGAAATCCTCTCAATCGGCAAACGTTTCGCACAGACATCACTCAATTACCATACCCTTAGTCTCCAAGACAATAGATGTGAACAACTTTTTTTAATTACAATTCTTTCCAATTATTCTTTTGACAATTTTTTGTTTCGCCTTTTCTTTTATTTTTTTCAGTTATCATTTGAAAAATTATTTTTCTTTTTAAACGCAAAAACGAAATACACTTTTATTGGCGTTTTTGGTGCAAAACTCTCTCCGAAAGACTTATTCTTATATATCATTGATTTATCGCAAAAAACGAAAGAAAGAGAATACAATTGAATCTTCCCTTTCATTAGTTTGAATGAAGAGCCAAATTGTGAACAATTGTAGCGACAAATGCAGTCCTAAAACACGATCCAAAGACCAAGAGTTTAGTTGTTTTGGTGAATATTATTACAATTAAGTAATGATTTCTTTGTTCTCAAACTAATTGATTATTAATGAAAGTGTGAACTAAGCCTTTGAACTAATCCAATACAAGCGATGCCTTCAAACGAAACCAAATTATTGTTCATTTCTAATACATATTTATTAGTTTTTCTCTCTCTTTCTGTTTCACGAAATAAACATCGCGTTTGCACTCAAACATTGAAACTAATCAATAATTTATACAAAACTTATACATTAAGAGAACTTTTCTATCATTCGTTTGAATCCATTTTCTGCTTCAATCACTATTCAGTTGAGACTCAACTCTCAAACCATATATTAAACGATTAGTAGTTCTAAGAGTTAGGTCACCGAAGAGTGAGTTCACGGCCGCCACGACCTGACCAACCGATTACCGATCCCTCACTCGATTCGCTTTTTGGTTATTTCATAATCTAATTGTTTAATTGAGTTTGAAAATAACAAAAATTTCGATTGAATTAATTGGATTAAAGAATTGGATTTTTGGCCCAATTTTGTCGTTTAGTTCTCGTATTCATTGAATATCGGTTGAGATGTTTGAGACCGAGTTCTTATTGATTGCTTCTCTAAAATCGATATCAGACAACAGAACGTAATGTCCGTTATTTTGCTTCACACGTCTATCGATGTTATCTTCGATCTTAAGTTTTATATTAAATTTTAAATTAAATCGATTTTCAGTAAATAGATTCGAATAAAATATCGAATCATTTGAAAGAAATTGTATAACAATTTTGAATTTTGATCCTTAGTATCGAATTTTAAGGCGATTTATGAGTTGTGGTTCTCTTTAATGGTTTATTGAATTACCTTAAATCAGGTTAAATCACTTTTAAATATAACTCTTATAACTTTCAAACTTTTCCATTAGTTTATTCGATACTCTTATCTTCAATTCAATTGAATCTCATTATTCTTATGGCTCGAAATCTAATAGTTTTGGCGTTATTTTGATTTTTATAGTCAAACATCGTCAGCAGATTTGATGCTCTCTTCGCACTCTCTTTGAAACTTAAATTGATTATACATTGATTATAGAGACGAATAAACATTTGATTGGCTGACAAAATGACAATTTTGGTCATGAAATGGGTCTGATCTGAACCAATGGTCTAAACCTCAACCAAATGGTCATAAATGTATGTATGAAATGAAAGAACACTTTGAGCGATAATAATTCACTTTTGATTCGCGAGTAAATGACTTAAATAGCAAATCAGACATTTATGGTATGACTTAGAAGAATGCAAACAATGGTTAAGATCGGAATAAAATAGCGATATTTTAGAGACAATGTCAGTGAAGTGTTTGGCAGACAAACTCATTAAATATTGGGTTGAGTTTAGGCCTAAAGTCAAGTGAAAGTTATTTAGTGATAATAGAATTGAGGCAAATGTGTGGCCACACAGTGAGGGACTGATTGTTGTGTTAAAAACATAAGAATCAAAAATAGAGCAAAACTGAAGGCATTTGAAGGCATTTGTCGTTTCCATAGAAATATGAAAAAGTGATCTCTTCTACAATATTGTGTCGGTTCGGTTGGTTCGGTCGGTTGAATCCCTTTCCCTTCACTCTCCCTATACTCCGATACTTGGCTTCACGAGAGCACAGATTCGGTCGCTTTCGTTGGCATTCAATCCATTCTTCGCTTACTTTATATTATTTTTCGCTCAAAAAACACATTGAAATCGCTTTAAAGCGTGAGTGATGTGAAGAAAAAGACATCGAAATTATTTTGGCATTTATTATATGACTCTTCACTCCATCGCATAATATATTCGCTTTTGAGCTCAAAGTAATTGAAGACTCAGTTCGTCAGACTTGACATAACTCTATTGATAATTAAGGCAAAACAGTTGCCACACAATTGGTGTCTTCACTCACCGCCGATCCCTTTCATGCGATCCCTTCTCATTAAATTAAATAATTGTTTGGACTCGCCTTCAAAGCACTTGTTTTTATAATAATTCAGTTTATTCGGAATTCTCTTTTAGCGCATTCTTCGTAGTCTTCGTAGGCATTCATTTCATATGAGATAATGAATGAATGCCTCGGCTCTGAAATAATGAACGAAATTCTTACGATTCAATGGTTATTGGAATTGTGAGCTTCACCGGGGAGTACGACAGCAAAAGCAACAACTGATCAATTATTTTATGTACTTTTGTCTAAAATTTTTAGTCACGACTACAGAGTCTAAGGCAAAGACCGATCTAAGGCTTCCAATTATTGTGTCTCGTTATACAAAAGTGGGTCAATCGGTCAATAATATCGATTTTGTTGATCTCAGAGATGGTGCGCATCCCTGCAAATGAAAATAAATGCATTTTTTGATTAAAAGGTATGAAATTCCGAATCCTCTCCATTCGTATAAACGATTCTCAGAAAGAATTTCAGTATTCATAGTCATAGTCGAGGCTCTCCTTCGGAATCGCTTCATATCTCCAATTCTCTCATCTCAGCCAACATTTATTTAATTTTTGACCGAACCCTTTGATTATCGGAATCGAATCAAATTAATCATAAAAGTAGTGATAAAACAGAAGTCAAACTCGAATTCATCAGAACTGCAAATACGTTATACAAAGCAATGCAATAGCCGTTCCCCCGAAGGGCTCCGCTCTGAAGTCAGTATTGGGTTTTGTCAATAGAGGAAACCAGATTGAGATAGTGGTAGAGACTGACAGACCCTATGGGGTGAGTCTGGGATGAGCTCCTGAACAGACAGAACAGACAAAACAGACCCAAAACAAAACCAACAAAAACAAAACCAATTGAAGCCTCACTTCTGTGCTACTAATTAAGTGCTGCAAAACTCGACTTCAATTTTAGTGAAAACTGAATCGTTGTGTAAATCAATTAACAAATCGTTTATTA
>JAQGAJ010000619.1:0-13699 GCA_034689365.1 Liebstadia similis
GCCACTAAAAGGTCTGCCAATTGGTTGCTATCGAGGGTCAGGTTTTGCCGCAACGGCTTCGGTGTTAATTATCGGAAAATGAAACCAAAGAATAGCAAAATGTGAGACCAATATATGTTCGGCTTCTTTGAAGTGTTTCTGGAGTTGTTTGATCTGTTGGTCGTGTTTGTCGACCTCTTCGTGCAGTTCCACCATTTTCTTGTGAACGTCTTCTTGTTCTTTAGCCAACTTCAGCTCATTCTTCAGTTCTTTGTCTTTGGCCACTAAAAGGTCTGCCAATTGGTTGCTATCGAGGGTCAGGTTTTGCCGCAACGGCTTCGGCGTTAACACCATTTCAATGAGTTCTCTGTTAAGACATTCAAAGATCATAAAAGATGTCAAAAACCTAATGATATTACTTAGCGATCAGTTCCATGTCGTCGACAACAGACAAGAGTTTGTCGCGAACGCACTTCTCGGCCATCTCTTGGGATCAGCTCTTGAGTGAAGACAATCAATCAAATCAAATGAGTTATCGTTTCAAATGTTTTCAATGAATTTACGTCAAAACCAATCAAACACTTGACGTAAAACAGATAACATTTTACTCATATTTGGACCTTTAGTTATGACCTTCGCATCAGAACTAAGCGGTCATTACTGTAACAAAAGATACTGAATCGACGGTAAGTCATGCCATCATCTGATCGATGCCTCAAATGTCCGACAAATCCCTAACTTTGTGGACAAATCCCTGTTGACTGAAGATCACTGTTTGGTCGACCGATGCGTTTGTGGTGACCACAGATGTGATGAGAAGACAAAGTTGAAGATAAGAGTGACGGCGATTGGTTTGTCTGACTCTGCACTCATTATTCTTCGGTTCATTCAATCGACAATCACTCGAATCAATGGTTAATTTCCATTGATTTTGAAGTTCAATCATATTTTAGGGTATTTTGATTGAAATCCGGGAAAAGTTGTCTCAATTTTTTAGGGCGTTTTGTGTTTGAAATAACATTTATTAGTGATCCAGTGTTAGGACTCGATTAGCAAAGCCTTCAGCGATCAGATGTAAGCTTTGGTCGCGCGGTGTCAGCCCTGCTGTCAGTGCTTTCAGTGCTGGGATAGGACTTCACATCAGTGCTGACGTCATTTCACTTCAAGTCATGTGATTTGTAGGTCTTCTTAATCGAGTCCTAACACTGGATCACTAATAACAAAAAGCTATACTTTTATATTCACTCAAAGAGTGAACACAAATGTAAACAAAAGATAAATAAAATATATGTTAAACGAAATGAACCGAAGATTAGATTAGCTTTGAATCCAATTTAAGTCATATCTGGTCTTATCGGTAGACAATGGCCTCAAGAGGTGCTACGGAAACAAACCAACTGAAGAGTAATCTGGAGGACCAGTTGGACCGACTCGTCGCTCAATTGGCAGATCTCGAAGAATGCAAGTAATTAATGGTCATTTGATTTGTTTATATTGTCATTCAAATGAAGACTCTTTTCCTCTACATTACCACCATCTGAACCGAAGACCTTATTCTTAATTAGTTATAGCAATTTGAACTTAGACTTTGGACATCTGTGATAAACACTTTCATTTCCATAACCATTAATTATAATTTATAAAACATGATAATTATGAAACTGAAACCAAGGGATCACTTGAATAATATAGGAATTTATTGTTGCTTGGATATTCTTATAATGTTGCGCAAAGATTACCTAGATACATGATAAATAATTTGTCATATCTTTTAATTTTTCTCATTTTATAATTTTATTCAATAACTTATTGCAGAAATGATTTGGATTCCGATGAATACGAAGAGACCAAAAGAGAAACTTTGGAACAGTTGGAAGAATTCAGTCAATCATTATCTGAGATGAGATCAGGAAATATGACTTTAGTCGACGAATTAAATCGAATGCAATTGGTTTGAAATCAGAGACAATTAGATCAATGCCTTAATCAATGTTTTCCGACGAATAGGCCATTCAGGCGGCCATCAGTCAGGCCTTCAAAACTCCCGAAGTTATCCGTCTGTTCGCCAAACGACAACCCGGGCAGCTCAGGATCAAATTGGCACAGGTGAACATTGAAGCGCTTGTCGCAAGTTAGCTCTACTAACTAGCAAGACACTTTATTTGTATATTAAGGTCGAAAGGGATTCTAAAATCGGCAAAATCTTATTCGACAATTATGTCCAACAAAAAGTGGAAATTCTTATAGCTTTGAAACAATTGGGAGACAGTCTCGAAGACACTGAAGTGGACTTTCTTCAGAAGAATGCTTCCGAAGCTCTCAAAGAGTTCGAGAGAGTTACTGATGAACAAGGTTTGAATATTTTTATCAATTTCTTGTCTAATATTAATTTCTCATTCAAGTGGCCAATGAAGTGATCAATTTTCAACTTAACAAAAACACTACAAAAACGTGAATTAATTATTAGAATCGATGTAATTGTAATTTATATATCCGATGGACTCTATTCGTCCAGTTTTCACAATTTTGTTTTCGCATGGATTTTCTCTCAGAGACAAGAGTTGGGCCAAAGGTTGCAATCAATAGATTCAATTGATTGTGAGTTTCGTCAATAATTTATTTTTCACTCGATTTTATCGCTTAATTGCTTTAGAATAAAGAATTTTTACTGAAGGCTAACGTTTTGATGAATCGTTTCATTATTGATGAGTCGATCAATAATTGATATCAGTCTTTGAAAATTGATTTCCAGTTACTAATCAATCGATTAAAAGTTGGCAACACTTAAGAGATGAAAGACATCGCATATCAGACCATAGGTTGGGATTAAGTAAACAAATTCCTGAATATTAGCAAAGAATCGGATTCTTTCGGAAATCTCAACAAATATTTCCAAAATTCCCTGTTTTTATAACAATATTCTCTTTCTCTCAGATTTTATAACTTATTTACTATTTAATAAATTTTATCCAAAAAGTGGTAAACATTTTATAATCAAATATATAAAAGTAAACTAATTTCGATATTATTCGCAAATAAAGTGTTTTCTCGTTTTATGGTTTGGTTATCGAAAAACTAATCATCGAATTTGTTAATCGATTGGAAGACAAATCGGAGGCATATGTTTGATAAAAGTGAGGTTCATTTGATTTTAAAGCTTCTTAAGGGTCGGTTCCAACTCCTGAGGACTAAGAACTAATTGATCCGGTGAACTAACTAATTGGTAAAGTTGAATAAGTAAGTTGATAACCAAGATCATTTAATAGTTTGTGTGCACGACTTTGATCCAACTTTGAATGATAAATGTCTCTCAACAACGATCCCATAACCAATACCCTGTTCTTCTCGGTTCAGTTCTTCTCCTATCCATCCTCTTCTTCTTCTTCGTGAACCACTTCTTTACCACTTCTTTACCACTTCTTAACGATCACATGCTTTCTGTCAATCCGTACAAAAGACGTCAAACGTTTGTAGACTTATATAACTGTTTTGTATGAGAAAAGGCGTCAAATGTGTGTCAAAGTTGTACTGAAGGGCGGCTTTGGCTCCGAGTCCTCCAAATATGTCTGAATTTATATTTTCGTTAATTTAACTGAAAATTGCTTTTTATTTAGATTTTTCATTATTTAAGTGTTATTTCAAAAATTTGTAAATAAATTAATTTATTATGTTTTATGTGAACTCATATTTATATAACAAATTGGTTTCTCTCGTCTCTTAAACGAAGACAATTGTCTCACATTTATCGGTATTTAGTCTTCGGCTTAATTTAATTAAATTAATGTCCAAACGATGATGACTGAAGACCTGATTATTTTCAGAGATTGTATTAACGCTCGGGAATCGATTACCGGTCAGATATAATCAACAGATATGTACGACCAGAACAGTGACACTCATCTGATCAATGGATTGCTTCACTCGGAACGGGTGGCGATCCTCGACTGCGGTGCACAGTATGGCAAATGTATTGACCGACGGGTCCGCGAACTCAACGTCGAGTCACAGATACTTCCGCTCAACACTTCTGCCCAAAAGCTGTTGGCCGACGGATACAAGTAATACATCGTTTGTTTGTTTAGATCAATCTTACGATTCCTCTGCCATTAGAGCTGTCATAATCTCTGGAGGACCCGGTTCTGTGTACGCAACCGATGCCCTTCCCTATGACCCGGAGCTGTTCAAAACAGGTCTGCCTATTCTCGGCATTTGCTATGGTATGCAAATGCTTAATAAGGAGTTCGGCGGTAATGTTCTTCGGAAAGACGGGCGCGAAGACGGACAGTTCGTAATCAATGTCGATACCTCTTCACCACTCTTTCGGTAATATATTTTGGAGATCCAGAAGAATATATAATATTTATTTACAATTAAAGAAACTTAGAGCCGACTCAAGAAGTCCTTCTGACTCACGGAGATTCGGTCAATCAGGTGGCCGACGGTTTCAAAACGATCGGAACGTCCAGTAATTTCATTGTCGGTCAGTAATCTTCATATCTTAATCGAAATACATCTAAAATTGATTCCTTTAAAGCGATTGCAAACGAAAAGCTCAGACTCTATGGCCTCCAATTCCACCCCGAAGTAGATCTGACGACAAATGGCAAACAAATGCTTAAAAACTTTTTATACGACATATCGGGTCTGACCGGAACTTTTACAATGCATTCTCGAGAACTTGAATGCATTGAATACATTAAAAAGACAGTCGGAAACAATAAAGTTATTGTAAGTTTGGACACAATCTCGCGATTATCTCATCTATTAATGTAATGTTGGCTCAGATGTTAGTCAGCGGTGGAGTCGATTCGACGGTTTGCGCGGCATTACTTCATAAGTCGCTTAATGAAGAACAAGTAATCGCTTATCACATCGACAATGGGTTTATGAGAAAGAATGAGAGCAAAGCCGTCGAGAAATCTTTGAATGACGTCGGACTCAAACTAAAAGGTTTTTTTGTAAACTAATGTTTAGGTCTATAACTGAATCGATTTAGTGATCGACGCCTCCTTTCAATTCTACAACGCGTCCACAACAGTCCCGGTCTCGAAGGCCGAACCCAACCGGAAGAGGACGACCAAAGTTCTTTGTCAGACCGCACACCCGGAAGAGAAACGAAAAATAATTGGCGATACCTTTGTCCGCATTTCTAATGATCTGATCAAAGAACTCAATCTTAAACCCGATGAAGTCCTCTTAGGTCAGGGAACACTTCGGCCCGATCTTATAGAGAGTGCTTCTTCGTTAGCCTCGACTAATGCCGACGCAATTAAGACACACCATAACGACACCGAATTGGTTCGAGAGCTTAGGGAATTGGGTCGAGTCGTTGAGCCGCTCAAAGACTTTCATAAAGACGAAGTCAGAATACTTGGCCAGGACTTGGGTCTACCCTCACAACTGGTACAAAGGCATCCCTTCCCGGGTCCGGGTCTCGCAGTCAGAGTCATCTGTGCTGAGGAACCCTTTATGGAGAAAGACTTTTCTGAAACCAGTGTTTTAGTTAAAGTGATCGTCAATTACTCAAACTCTTTGCAACGGGTAATACATTTGATTATCAATACTTGGATAATAAAGAGTTGATGTCTTTGTTCAGAAACACGCACTTATAAGCAAAGTAGAGAACGCTCTCGAAGAAGCGGAACAGAAGTTTTTAGTGAATTTCTCAGACAACTATCGCTTTACGGCAACTCTTCTGCCCATCAAAAGTGTTGGCGTTCAGGGAGACTGTCGGACCTACAGCTATGTGGTGGGACTGTCCGAAGACCAAACCAAAGAGACTGACGACTTGGCCAAAGAGACCAAGAAATTTGAAGATTTGAGTGTTTTAGCGAAACTAATTCCTCGTATTTGTCATAACATAAATAGAGTTTGTTATATATTCGGAGATTCTGTAAAATTCCCAGTTCTGGACATAACTCACACATACCTAACTCCTCACGTCTTGTCTCAACTCAGAGAAGCCGATAGTATCGCCACAAATCTCCTGATGTCCAAAGGATACGGAAGGGCTGTCTCTCAAATGCCTGTTATCTTAATTCCAATTCACTTCGATAGAGACGTTGTTTCCCGACAACAGTCGTGTCAGCGATCGGTTGTCATCAGAACTTTCATTACAGAAGACTTCATGACAGGTGTGCCCGCAATACCTAACCGTCACATCCCTATCGAGGTCTGTAATGATTTGTGCGGAGTCTTTAGTTTTTGATAATTAATTAATATTTTTGTTGAAATAGGTTTTCAAACAAATGGCTTCAGATATCGGGAAAATCAATGGAATATCTCGAGTGTTGTATGACTTGACTCCGAAACCTCCCGGAACTACAGAATGGGAATAATTGATAATCAGTTTTAAATTAACCATTTTGTCCATTAAAAGGTTAAAAGTAAAACATTTTCGAAGAAGAAATTTATTTAAAATATGCGTTGAATTGAGTTTAATATCAATATCAAAACTAAATTGAAATATAATTTCTAATAATTTAAAAGTTTTAATCGAATCGCTAAACAATTTGTTGATAGTCTCGAAGGGTTTCGTCTCAACACTTATGATGTGATAAAAGAAATAACAACTTAAAGGAAACAATTGATGAGATTCTTTGTAAGCATTTCTGATCGTAATTCAGTCTTTTCAGGGATTTGTAAGATTAAAACGTTTTAATCCGAAATACAATCGATTAATAGTAAAGTTATTGTGTTTTTAGTCCACTTCTAATCGGTTTTTATTTTTGTTTTCATTTTAAAAATTCTTTGAAAACTTATTTTAAAATTAAAAACTTCTCCGAAAAATTGATTTCCAATTCATTTCTTGATATTTCTGACAGAATTTGTCGATCGATGTCATCATTAAACTCTTCAGACAATGTTTGACATTCACTTCAATTAACTTCTAAATAGTAATGAAATTTATTAAACATTTCTAATCACTCAACCAATCGAATCAACAGAAGTGAAAACCTAATTGAAACAAACATTTAAAACAATGAACTGATTTTTAAATTCACATTAAATGTTGAATAGTTTGTCAACAATTGGTATTAAATGAAATGATTTAGTTATCAAATAAGTTGACTCTAAGACAGTATTTTCAACGACAACCCCATAAACTCTCACTTTTAAAATTGTGTCACTTATTTGAGACTTTCTATAACATTATCATCGAATCTGTGATAACATTATATGAATCTTCGCCACAATTTTTTTTAAACACTTCTAAAGTCGTTACCGCTTTCGTTCAAATCAATTTCAATAATTATAAATCTAAACCATTTGAATAATTTCCCGATTCGAGTGTTTTTCCACAAAATGAACAAATTTTAGATATAATTAGAAAGACTTATATTACGGATGAGTTAAGTCTGAATCCAAAGTGAATATTAATTATTAGTATTTTCTTGACTGACATCGATTGATACGAAACACTGAATTCGGAAATACCTCTAATCAGTAATGGTTTACCAACTAATTTACCATTTCGTAAATATCTTTTTAATTGGTATCGTTTGCCCAATTTTTTTTCTCAGAAAAAATGGTATTAAACCGATAATCGCAAAGAAATTAATATTGAGGTAAACTCATTACTTATATTAATGGTATATAACATAATTTGACAATTTTTGAACTGAAATTATATCGAGATATATAACATTTGAATTTCTTCATAAACTTCTGGTAATAACTGAACTGATGATTGCATTTTGCAAATGATAACGAGTTTATCTCAAACTATCAATTATGTAATTGACGGACAATTTCCGGATAATTATCGAATTAAAATCTAGAAAAATCACTATTTTTTACTTTTTTCAATTGATTTTAAAGAAAAACATGAAAAGCAATTGAAAGTAAATTAAGATCTAATTTATTGGTTTTTAAATATAACCAATATTTCAATTAAATATTGTCCTAAAAACGAGTCAAAAGATTGATTGAAAAAGACTGAAAAGAATGAAAAATGTGTCGAAAATAAGTGTTCAATCAATAAAATAAAATAAAATTTAAGTTATTATTAGTGTTTATAGTGTTTGAGAGTTTGCCGTAAAAATTGAAATTTATTTTAAGTATTTGTGGACTGAAATGAGTGAAACGGACTGAAAAGGTATGAAAAGGCGATAAAATTGTGTTTCAAGTGTTACCTGAGCTCAGAGACCAGACCTCCCGAACTCGTTTGCGTCCAAAATAGAAGTATTTATTTATTTAACTGAACTAAAATACAGATTATATTTAATTTTTTAATAACTTATTTTCAATGAATTTATAATCGACTGAAACTAAACCAGATATTCATCAATAGATTCTATTGATTGCCTTTAAAGTCGAGACTCGAGAGTCGTTGGAATAGAAACTGTCTTTTAATTCGTTTATTAATATTTAATTTATTTTTATTTTTATTTATTTCTTTTGATTTTAATCTTTGTTTAGAGGTTTGCATAAATGATTACATCGTTTGCTTAATTGCTTATATAATAGAGTTTAACAGAGTTTGAGTACTTCGACAAACATTTTAGAACTTTTAAAATTCGAGTAAATATCCACTAAAATAGTACTTAAATTAAAAATAAATTCAAATTTTTATAGATTTTGGGCTAAAATTCAATTATTGAAAGACTAAAAAATTGATTTATGTCTAAGAATACAATGATTTGATTTGAAAAAGCGATTGATTTTTTGTTTAAATCAATTTTCCATTTCAATAGTCTCTCAGATACGGGTATTTGACGTAAATATCCGGAAGATTTTCAGCCCATTGTGCGATCAAAATATAACGATTTAACAGTAATTTTTATGAAAATTGTGCTCAAAATTAAAGTCTGAATCAAAGAACTGAAAGACTGTTCGCTCGGATTCAGTGAAGTATTGAATGCTTTTGCAAAGCGATAGACATAAGACATGAATCGAGTGACCATTTCTATCATCAATTGGCTAATCATTGATCCCTATCTGCCATAAACTTCGAGCATAACATAGGAAAAGATGGTTTAATTGTATGATAAAAACTAAAAGAGAAAAATGTTTTTCTCTGAGAAGTGATTTGTTTGTCGGATGCGCTCGGATTGACTCAATTCTTTGCTTAAGTCTTCAGTCTTTGGCCAACGAATACATTTTCAAGTATTGCTTGTTTGTCGTGATATCACGGAATTTACCAGTTTTTCAGTTTTGCCTTTTTATGTCTTATTTTTAGAGATTATTTGATCGAAAACTGAGTGCAAACGCATTTTTGCAATAATGTCAACTCATGTTTAGCCATACCTTCCATGCCTTCCATTCCTTCCTCGAAGTCAGTACTCATATTAAGTGAATAAATGATTGAGAATAATGAGAATGTTGTATATTGTGATTGCATGGCTTGGCATGAGTTGGCATGAGTTAAACCATGATGTGATTCTATGTTATACCATGTTATACCACTTTTATAGCACTCTTTTGGTTCTTATGGTTCGGTACAATGGTTTCAATACAATTGAATTACCAGTACTTAAATCCTAAGCCATTTGCGTTGCGTTGAGTCGAGTCTCCGCCACTTAATAGCCTGTTCTCGGATATCGCAAACGGAATGTATGGTTAAGTCCGACCCTTAATCTACTTATAGAACAAGACTAACAACAATTCGAGTTTAAGCCCATATCAGACATATCGCGATCGCATTGCTATTTGAGCTCAATCTGAGTGATGTTCTGATGTTCTCGCGATTGCATATCAACTGAATTACACTCCGAAGAGTTCGACAAATACTTCGGTAACGAATTTGATCCGCACTTATGTAGTCGTGTCTATCGGCCAAAGTGTTTGAGCCCTTAATCCAAAGACACAAAACAACTCTTTTGTTTTTACTTAGTCTTCAATTTCATGGATTGTTTTGGATTTTTACGACTCAAACAAGTTTTGAAATATATGTGAAATGAAAAGATTGATTGCATTCGAGTTTAACTCAAATCATTTGATATCGATTTGGACTCAAATGTGAAATTCAATACATTCTTGGATTAAATACGAGAATATTGTCAAAAATGAATATCATTCGGAGGAGAAGTACCGGTAAGTTATTCAGACCTAACTTATTTTGCTTAGAACTTAAGTTTATATTTCTTTGAAACTTATTTTATATTTTCATTTAGTTTTAATAGTTTTATAACCGCTTTGTAGACATTTCAATGATATCGAAGCAATTTTACATTCATTAGATATAATAACAGCACAACTATTAGCATAACTATTGGTGATAAACGCCCGCAATTACGCAAATTATACAATCCGTTACACAAATCTGATTTCAATAATCCTCAACGAAAACAATGGCAAAGACCTTGATATTAAAGCATAGGATTGTTAAGCTTGGCTAAGCTATGATACAGTTTAATCGCATTAATCTCTTTTATCGACTTATAATAAGACAGTTATTCCGTTCATTTGTTTGCATTGGTTTGAGTGCATTATTCAAGTTATCATTTGAAAAAATATTTAATCAATTAGTACTAAACTAATTTTGAGAATATGATCAGAATATTGATGCGAAACCATAGCGTTCCTAATGTTTGGTTCGTTTAACAATAATCTAGTTTTCAATTTGCAATTTCAAGGTTTGGATAAATAGGTTTCGACGCTTTGATTTTGATGTTTTGACGCCACAAATGTGCGATCGTTTCACAGATTATTACGAATCCTGAATGTCATTAGTTTTGTTGTTTTGGTTGACACCGATTAACTGTTTTATCTGTAATATTCAATATAGATATGAAAAGGTATTTCTCGCTAAAAATTGCCGATAGATTCGGGATTTTAATGGCAAACAGTAATTCACATAAGATATCAAATATGTGGACGAATATTGCAATGATTGCAGTGATTATATTCACTAAAGTTGTTCACATAGTTTGCATTTGTGCCCAATTCTATTGAATCAAACATTTTTCAGGATTATTTGATTCCCTTTAGTCCTGGTTATGAACCAGTTTAGTCTAATTGACCGAACTTTGATTGTTTGCCAAACAAATTGCCGATCGGATTGTCATTGATTGAGATCAGAACCGATTATGTCATTGATTATGCCATTGATCATTGAAAACGATAGAACTGACCGAATTGGGTGACCAAGAGATCATTGAACCCAATCAATAACACATCAAAACTCAATCAATTTATAGATAATCAATAATTTAATTATAATTTTAAAAAGCGATAAACAAATAAAATTAAAAGACTTTCCAATCGGACAGACATTTGTATTATTTTGATATAAGATTTCTATTTCTCAAATCAAATCATACGTTAATTCGTTAATCAGAAGCCGTAAGGTCTGAGCCCTGAGCCGAGAGCAGAGCCGAGTCTGAACTGAATTCAATCCAATTCAATATCATTAGTCACTGTTTGATACCAAACCAATCTATGTTAATATCAAGAGTTGGATGACTTTTCTTCGTTAATTAAATTTCTTATGAAAAGTCGATAAAAAGAAATTTTTGCTTAAAAGCCATTCAACAGAATATTTTCGGATAAGTTTGACCTCATTTTCGGGCTTTGGTTTTGAATAATACATCGAATAATTGCGTTATTAAACAATCGCTTTATTGTTAGCAACAATGGGTCTAATATTGAAACGATAGCCCAAAGGCTTGACCATGCCTTCAATGACCGTTCCCACTATCACTATGACCATGAGATTCTTTTTGTTTGTTGGAGTAGGTGTTGGGTATAATGCAATTGCAATGGATCTCGAAATCGATCTCGAATTTGATCTCTTTTGCAATGATTTCAATTCCAAATCCAATTCTAAATACAATTCTAATTCAAATTTAGTTCACTTTTTCAGACAATACTGTTCTGCAATAACTTCAAGGTCTTTGTCAACTAATTAAGTAATACTAATGATTCTGGAATTTATATAAAAACAATTTAAACTTCTTTTACAACAAAATAGCGGTTCTTTTATTAGATTTACTCATTTTGAATATTAATTTAAGCAATCAATTAGTTTTATGACTAATTCACTTATTTTCAAAGTGAATGTCATTCGACAAATAACTTCAGCGAATAATAACTTATTATTAATAATTTATAATAAATTTAATTTAAAATGTGAGCCAAATGTCAGTTAAATGTTATAATAATTCAAATGATCTCATAATAAATACCCATTGAATTGCATCCAAACATCCCTTCAGTGCTTATTCAATGTTTGTTTGACTCAAAAGATAACAAATAATAGGTTTTATTAAAGAATCAAATTATTATTGAAATCAATGCCTTTCGGCCAAAAAGTTTGAATCATATAAAGAGAGAATCAGTGATCGGAGGCTGAGCTGAGCCAAGAGCGGAGCCGCCGGTGGCGACCACTTGTCTCGACCTTCAGTTGTTGTTTGGGCCGACGGCAAGTGAGTCGAGGGAGCACTGGGTGAGCAATTGAGTGAGCACAAAGTGAGCACATGAGCAAGGTGAGTGGAGGGCAGATGAGGTAGGCTAGAGTAGGGTAAGCTTGGCTCTGACTTTTGCAGCATATTTGATGCCATTATAATTGAGAACAGTTTTGAAGAATTTCTTAATTATTTATAACTATCGTCGATATCTATATAAAAAAGTTTAGTAACGATCGCTTCCGTGTCGACAAACAATTTAATGCCTGTTATGGTCACGCAATTCAATGCACAACAGTTTTACCTTCCGATCACTTCCAGCAAAATGTTTTGTCAGATGTTTTGCGTGCCTTAAAGAAAATCATTTACTCGTATATGCGATAGGAATTAGTTTTGGTTTCGTTTGTATTTAAATTAAGCTTTTATTCCGAAACAACCAATCGGTTGGCCATCGGTTCCAATAGATTCGAGATTATAGTCGAGCACGAAGTCCGTCATATGATCTGACCATTTGAGTACTTCTATCAAGATCTTTATCAGAGATGTCTATCTCAATGACAGATCAAAAGGTGGAGAATCCTTAAACTTGAGCTTAACTTTAACTCAAGTTATAATATAATTTAATAAATAATGAGTCCATCGTTTGCTCTCATTATAACTGAGTTTTACTATAAAATAATAGTTACCTATAATAACGAGAAAACGTTTGATACCTTGATGTTTGGTAATTATGATCCCAAATGTGATAAATGGTCTTAATTAGGATATATCCGCCAATTCTGTGGGTAAGGCCTGAACTCTGGAACAAAATTCTTCAAAAGGGTTTATAAATTAAATATTTTTACCTCAAATTACTCATTGAAAGCATGAAAACAATTATTCAATTGATTGCCGCAAACCATAGATTTCTTGAATCAGTATTTGCGGTGAAATTGCGATCAATTAGTAATTAATCGGACAATAAATGCATTAATGTTTTGTTCGATCCGAAGAACAAACAGATCGTGAATATTAATGTATTTGCAAAAGACTTATCTCTAATTCGACTCTTTTCAGGTACAGAGCTCGGGAACAGCGGTCGTCCCCGACTGACCCATTTTCACTACAAGCAAAGGAGTTTTGGTAAGTCTTCTCAATTCTGATATTTTTATCGCTTTTAACACGATATCCAACCAAAACCACAATCAGAGCACAAACTTATTGTTGAACAACAATTATATCAATTAATGATATCATTCAAGAAATTGCTTTTAAGTTTAAGACTCTTTTGATCAAAGAGTGGATACAAAGACAGGAAATGAAGATCCTATCGATTGGATCAGCTCTTAGTGTTTGTACAATAAAATTATAACTTTCTTAAAATCATAATTCAT
>JAQGAJ010000620.1:0-13697 GCA_034689365.1 Liebstadia similis
TAGGACAGGACTTAAGTCGAGGCTTAGACTTAAATTTAAGTCCAGACTTAAGTTTAAGTCTTAATAGTACGGGCCCCCGGCTCTTCCGACTCTCGGCTCGCTTTGGTCTCACTTTTGTTCAGAAGAAAGCTTTGGTTTTCAAACGAATCATCTTTTGGTAAATCTTTAATATCTGAATCTGAAATCAAAGGATTTGTTTGATCCAAGTCTTGAGATGATTCAGACTTTTCAAGTGTTAAAGTTTTTGTCTCTAATTTTTTTGGTTCTGTTTTTTCGACCCTAACTTTGTTGGGTTTCTTGGCTTCGATATAGAGTTTGTAGACATTGACAGATATGTCCACTTCGGGACCGTCTCTGCTCGGACTCAAGTGAAATGGAATCGAAGCAAAAGCTGTTTGTTTATGAGGTTTGGCGTAAACTCTTCGCAATAATGGCTCTAATTTTGTTAATGTATCGCAATTGTCGTCTTTGAGGTACGGAAACACATCCTTTAGAACCGAAACGAAGATTAAATTGAATTACAAAATAGTAAAGAATTAGTAAATACTTTATAAAAGGCCTCGATATCAAAGACCTGTCCGTTCTTTGAAGCCAATGGTATTAATTCAAAATCTATATCATAGGTCAGGAAATTCTGTGCCCGCAATATAGCGGCGCTTCTCTTCTGTTTGGCCGCATCGGAGTCACCCGAATGTGGATCACAAGTACTCGTGAAGAGAACCACAGTTTTGGTTTGGAATTTAACTTTCCTTTTAATAAGAAATGTTTGGATTCATGTCTTCAAAAACGATAACAAATACCTTGTTTTAAACTCATTGATGGCAATCGCGAAGACGTCTTCCAAAGCGAAGTTAGAGTTGTGACCGAATTCTGAGTCGAAGTCGATTTCGATCAATCGTTTTACGTCTAGAATTGACTTAACACTGATCTTTTGTAATCTCTGAACTACTAATATGTTGTCGTAAACATAAGAATCATCGGTCGATGTCTTTTCGGTCCCGAAGAGAATGACCGCCACTTCGTCCGAAGGACTGCCAATCGCTTTGTTTTTCATCACATTTATGACGCACTGAATGAACGGAAAGATAAGACTTTCGGTAAACCAAAGGGGAAAAAGTGATTACTTGAATGGCCAGAAAGAACTGTTGGCACTCAAACATGGCTTCGGTCGCGTCCACGAGGAATACGATTCCTTCTTTTCCCGAACCGAACTGTAAATTGAATCAACCGTTAATGACGGACACCAACCGACCGATCGTTGAGCTCAGACTTGACTCTCACCTGAATCTCACCCAAGAAGTCATCGTCACTCTCGTCCTCCGAACTCATGTCTGTCGAAGATTTGTCCCGAAATCACAATCAAAACCAAAATATGTCTGAATTTAGCGGAACTGTTGCTAAACATAAATAACGTGAGAATCGATTGAAACGAATCCGAGTTTTCAATAGAAAATCAATTCAACGAACGATTTCTTCCCTTTCTTTGAATTTCACGTACTTTTCGTACAAATGTTTACTTCAATGTCAACACGTGTTTGAAGTAAACAAACATTTGTCCAAAACTTAATTTAAATTTAGTTTAAAATTAACTGAAATACGATTTTTGGACATCGTTTGGGATTTGACATCAATTTTGAGGATTATTTGTGAAAATGAAGAAAAAGACGACTAAAGAGGAGCTCTTAGTGAAGATCTTCGTTCAGACGGTCTCTTCGGCGACCACTTTCGGCAAACGCTTCAAAAAGATTTGTCATCTTTTGGATTCGCGGCCGAAACTCAGTGACGATCAATGGCTCCAAATCTGGAGAGGAATGTATTATAGCGTGTGGTATACGGAAATGGGAAAAGGAGGCGAAGAACTGATCCAAAGAATCGGCGGTTATGACGACAAACAAATGCTTTTGATTGGATTCCAAGCGCTGACCAATGATTGGTTCGGAATCGATGTCTTCAGACTCGATAAATATATGCTTTTGGCCCGAGTTATGGTTAATACGGCTCTTAATTTACAAATCAATGCTTTGGTTAATAATTTAGAAGACAATGATTTTGAAGGAAGGGATCAAAAGAGTATTAAACGAACTGAAGAAGAAGTGAAGCAAATCAGTGACGCGAATGACGCGAAGTCTTTAAGTACGACAAACACCAAAAAGTCTAATAAACTGAATGACAAACCAAAAGAAATTTTGTTTCCGATGTCATTCAGAGCACAAATTGTGGACAAAATTCTGTCGATAGTGAAGAAATCGATTGGTCTGAGTCTTCATATATCAGACATTTTTATCGACGAATTGTCCAAAAGTTTCACTGAATTCAAACCGCAATTAAAATCTATCGCAAAAATAGATTTATATTTCGATATTTTGTTGCCGTTCGTGAAACTGATGGCAATCACTGAAGACTATCGCGTCTTAAATAACATCAAACAAAAAGTTTTTGACAAATTCAAGAACGAGGTTCTGATCGGCGAATCAGTTGAGACCCGAAAACAGATTCTTCAGAAACTGATTGAATCAATGATAGACATCGGAGGCGTTGAAGCGATCGCTAAACGAAATCGGGATTCGATTTACGACTTAATCGCAAATTTGAAGACAAAATTAAATCAATTGAATGACTCGAATGTGGAAAAGGGTTTGAAACGGAAAGAGATTCAGATCGGAAGCGGAAGACGAAAGCGAATCAAAGTCGAAGTGACCGCCAGTTCTCCATTCGTCAGATCTATTGTTCCGATTCCTGTTCTTTGAGACAAATATTACTTTTTTAATGATTTATTTGATTAAAAGTAAAATATGAGTAAAACTATTGTACAATAATTTAATATTAAATGAATCTTTAATTCAAAACAGTTTTCACAAGTTTTCAGTCGATCAGTGAATTCGCGACAACTCCTCAACGATTTTGATGAGATCGTCGACCGTCGCCTCCCTTTTCATACCACTGCCGTCGGGATCGATCTGGAGATCAAACCAGAGCTCAAATAATCTGGAAATCAAGTCATCAATCAATTCATTCATACCATTAAGTCTTTAACGCATTCTTGCATTTTCTCTCTGTTTAAGTCGAGAAACGATTCGATGAGATCGCCGTCAATGAAGCCGAACGAGGCCTCAGTCTTACGCTCAGTACTGAACGCCCGCCAGAAGTCGTGATCTATTTTACCGACGGATTTGATTATTTTGTTGAGTCGGGACTGGAATTCGCGTAAAAATGTGAAGTAATCCTGCGGTAACTGAGCGACCAGTCCTGTAAGCGAGGGATCAGATGAGACGATGATCAGACTCTCCTAAAAGAGAGGCTCACTTACCGATTGCACCGAAAATGGTGCCGAAGAGGACAGGCGTTCCCTGAATAGGTGTAGCGATCTCTCCCGGATGTTGCATAACAAGCGATCCGTGTCTCATCACATTGATTGACTCTCCCACGTGATAGAGACCAACTTCTTGGAGGTGTTGTCTCTCCTCGTCATTAGTGGCAGCGCTGAACACAAAATATTTTGATTGTCAGTAAAAGTAAAAACAATTTAAATAACGCGATGTTATATAAGAAAAGTCAGTCTTCGGTGATTGTCATCAACGGAGTTTGACCTTAAGGTCATCTCTGTGTGAGCTGAGAAATCATCACTCGATTGGAACTGATTTCAAAGCAATGGAAAGACTCTTTACCTGTCTTTCTGGCAGACGAACAGATTGAATGAGTTTTCTGCCCCGAGAAACGTGTCGTCGTCCAGGATCTCGACGGCTGTCATCCAATTTGGCTGAAAATCTCTGGCAATCTCTTCGAAATTGCCTTCCAATGGCTTATAGGATAACAAAGTCATTGAACGCATCAGATCTCCGATTAGAATGAAGTCTCCTTTGGTTTTGAGGTATAACGCGATTATTGTATTGAAATACGAACACTCGTTGTGAAGGTCTCGCTGTTGAGTCCACTCGAAGAGCCGTACCGTTGAGTTGATTCCGGCCAACAGTTTTGAGTTGAACTCAACCATACAATACGGCGCGCCTTTGATCTCCTTTTCCGCCACCTGTTGTAACCTCCCGTCCGATAAGTGAAAGACTACTATTCGTCCCAATTTGGGCTCCGGTTCGTCCGGATTGACAAAACATGTGCCGACAATGTAATAAGAGATCGGGTCATCTCCTGAGAGGACGGACAGTGAGATTGCATCTCAAGAGAACTAATGTTTACCTAATTTGGCGGATATCACACTCAGGGCGTACTCGTTGACCATAAACTGGTGGGCGTGGAGTACTTCGAAGGTGTGCTGATCTATGATCAACAGGTGATGGACTTCAACCTCGAGACCCGACGGCTCTAAGTTTGATGTATTGGTTGGCTTTGCAATCGTCGGTATGGATGAGGAATACGTTATGTTTTGGGCTTAAGTCAAGAGAATTAAGAAAAGTGTTAAGCGATTGATCGAAAGTCAAACGAAAGTTGATTTAAGACATCGTTCAGATAGTGCTAACGATAATCATCAGTAGACCACTGAGTGGTCAGTCGTTGTCTTTTTTTCATCATCTAATCAAAGAATCGTTTGATTGAATAGATTGTCAATACCTGTACAGCTGGCACTGTTCCGGATGGGAATCAGTCCGTCCTCTCCTTGAATGTCGTGTCTCATTGTAATCACTCCGAAAGTTTGTGTCGATTCCTGATATGATATTCTTCGCGGAGATTCCTTCAGAGGAACTGTTCTTATGTGCAATTTCTGGATTTCATCGATTTGACCGATCAATAGCTGTGAATCGCTGGCCAGAGCTAAAGACTCGCGGAAGGCCTCCGAATTGAGTGGACACATATGATTGACTTCTTTGAGGTTGACATTAGAGAAGACCAGTTTGTTATTTGAGGAATAGATAACAGTCGGCCGATCACTGCAGGCGAAGATGTTGGTCGTCGAAGAAGACGAAAACGTCTTAAGGACTGTCGGCTGAGTTCCTAAAGTGATTTTCTTGCGATCTGATAAACAGCCGGTGTTTGGGTTCAAAGTAAAGTAAAAGAGAGAGCCGTCGCCCAAAGCGGTCAATAGATAGTAAGACTGTTCGAAAGCGGCCACAAGAATAGATCGCGGGATGATTTCGCCGCCCAAACTCTCCTTATGCATCTCAACCAAGTCCGGCAAATGGATTAACCTTAAGAAATCAAATTCAAAAACCAATCCCTTCACTAAAAAATATCAGACCTGACGGATATGTCTGTCCAGAGGCCGACCGCACACAACGAGCTCTTTGAGCCACAAATGGGGTTAATGTCGAGACACGCGATCTCGAACTCGACTTCAGTTTTGTTCAACTGTTTTATAATTTGGTCGTGAATTTCAAGATAATAGAGTTGATTACGAGACGCGCAAACGATTTGCGAGCTATTGCTCGACACCACTGATATGTTCTGTTCGGGTGTCCACTCATTACACAATTGCTTGGTTTCGGTGGACACGAGTCGTATGTTTGTTGCGGTCACTTGAAGTAAGAGGTCATCCCTAACATTACCGCAGAAGAGTGTTTGCTGTGAGGTATCAAATCCGGGCAAATCAGTCTCTTCTACCTCTTCTCCGGTCAACATAAGAACTTTTGTCTGACCGACGAATGAGAGAACAATGATGTTGTCGAGAGTGGAGCCGACCCTTAGCTGCCAAACGCCTTTAATGCCGGGCAAGTCTATGGTCGCCTGTTCTTGAATACCGATTCCGTTGCGGATTATCCGAAGAGAGCCTTCTTTGTAAGCGCCCGAGCATGTGATCAGCTGTCCCTGTCCTTGTCGATCGAGGTCCACGACTATCATGTCGACGATTGGACCCAAATTAGTGAACGTCTCCATTATCTCGACATAAGATCCGCTTTCATTTGGCTCGAGGTTTAGTTTAATGAGTTGTGAGTCTCCCATACGAGAGCCCACATAAACCACTCCATTGTCTAAATATGTCAAACACTCGGTAATAGTTATTTCGCCCAACATTTCCACTTTCAGGTCTCGGACCGCGTCCTCTTCGCACCGGAGTATTAACATAAAGAGTCGGCCCGACATGTCTCCCAACAAATACCGGGAGGCGTCCACTTTGCAGTAGGAAGTGATCGTTGACTGACGAATAGCCGGCGGAGCGATCGCATGGTATTTGCTCTCACCGTTCAGGTAGACAATGGACTCCTGACCGACGATCAAAGCCCCGCCGTATGGCATCGGAACCGGTATTAGTATGGATGCTTCAGATTCGACATTGTCTTGCTTCCATGGTCCTTTCACAAACTCCTTCTCACTCAGAGATATCTCGTATGTCTTCACGTGTCGGGACGTATTGTCCTGATGTATGAAAGCTATGGTTGGGGTCTGACATCCGTGAAGGAACTGGACGTCCGATACATTCAGTTCTTCCATTCGTATGTTGAATGCCTTCAGCTCTTTGTTGTCCCTCTCGAGTGGTATTACCTGTCATTAGATATGAATTAGATTTCATTGACTCCGAAGTCAATTCAGACCTTAAACAAGCCGTCATAGAGTCGAAGTCCAATCATTTTGCCGTTCGGGTCAATCATACCGATAGAGCCGGTCTCTGAGGGGCGGGATATGGTGTCGGCAACATTGCCGTGAGCTCTGGTCACGACCTCAAACGAATCGCCGTCGCGAATGCACTCGAGTATAGCCACGTTATACTTGAAGGTCAAGAGGAAAAGGAGGTCTTTCTTCTCATTCTCGGGTCGGAATAACTTCATAATAGTAACCCTTCCATAGATCGAGATCTCTTTGATCGGACGAAGACCTTCGGCGGTCACTAAATAGATCTCAATTCGAGTGGATTTGGCGATCAAGAGATTCAAATCCGTCGGAGACGTAAAGTTTCCTTAAATGGGAAAATCAAAGATCATTGAAGACATTGAAGACAATCAATGGACACAAAAAACATGTTTTGTTTTTCGGACAATAAAAGCATTTTTTTTGTCTTTTGATTAAATGATTGCAAACCTGTGACACAATTTGAAACTCCGGACCCCTTATGAGCGGTGACCACATAATTGAAGGCCATCTTCGGCGACGATTGGCTCCGATTTGATTCAAATTAAAACTGAATTAAAACAACATTTGTATTACGAGTCCGACAAAGACTCAAACAAAGCAAACAAATCAACGAAAACTAAAGAACCGAAGCGACCGAAAAGTGTCAGCTTTGATATGACCGAAGCGGTGATTGTCTTTGAATATACTTTGTCTTCAGGAGTACTACAGTCTGTCCAAAGCGAAGAGTTTATCACCGATTTGTGTAAACCATTGGACGACAGATCTATATATCTATTGACGAATGACTTCACTCATCACTGGTTTAGTCCACAAACAGTCTCTGAAGACTGGATTTAAATATCAGTTTCTCTTCACTACAACTCTCACTAAACTTCACTACAACTGTGCGCTCAAAGCACTGCCTCTCAAACGCTCAGCAGTTGTGCCTCACCTCCGATGGACTTAAAATATACGCAATCATCGGATGTTATCTCAAAGTAAAAGTATCATTGAAACTATGAAAATATTCTTTGGATCATCTCGGACCACATCTCAATATGCAAGGTATTACTCGTCCCAGTGCTCAGCCAAACACAGCTGTTCTCTGTTCTGCTTCTTGTTTCTAAGCGCAGAATGCGTCTGACAGTTCTGGTCATACCATTCAGTAGCCAATCACCTGAAATAGTAGAGGGCCTGAGCACTGGCACAGCACAGACAGCACAGGCATCAACTCAACTGCTCTACCATAGCATTGCCAATCACTAACAGTTCCCCTCTATGTCAACACTACCCTTAGCTCAGGTCATAGTATGTGACACAAGGGAACAGATTCTTACAGAAGAGTCTCCAGAATCGGCAAAAAAAGGGGAACAAAAAGTGAGACCAACTAAGGGAACATTGATATCAAGGGTAATGTCGCGAAAATTACTCCACTTCTCAATGTTTTCGTAACACAATTATAGATAAGTTTGTTTTGAGACTACCATTGATTGGATTCTTCGAAATAAACCGAATCTGAAGGTCATCTGAAGTAATCAATGCCGTAATTGTCTGTTGTTTTCAAGTTTGGACATTTAGAAAAAATATTATTGAAAAAGATAATTCTTGATAAATTTGGAAAGTTTTCTAAATTAATGAAAAGGTAGAGTAATGTAGGGGTAAAAGGAAATTGATAGCAAGATAAAGTGATTAACATTGTTAATTCAGTAATGAATAACAAAAACATGATGCAATGAACTAGCATCTTGATGTTGATATTTTCATAGTGTGCACACAATAATTTATCTTGCAAAATTATTGAACTAGCATCTAGTAACTTGAACTTGTTATAAACCTGTTACAAGTACTTTTACATCTTGATAAATCAAATCAAATATCAAGAGAGTCTGAATGACTAAACACTGGGTTTGAATGCCATAAAAGTCAATACTGAATACTAAACCCAACGAACGCTTTCGTCGATTAATTCTGTTTATTTTGGTTCAATCGATGGATGATATGTGAGAACAATAGCATTCTTAGCAATTCGTTGAACCAAAAGATTAAAAATAAACGGTTTAATGATAAATGAAAATGATAAATGATTAATTTGAAAATAAACAAAAACCACGCAAAACTTGAAACTGGTATCAGCGAGGATGGCATGGGTTGGGTTCAGGGACGGGTATGCGACTGACTCGGTGCCAGTGGTCTGTTGGAGCGATGCCAAAAGCACCATGATACTTTATGAGCAATTTGTCAGATACTTGATGTCATACCTCATGCCATACCTCACTTCAATCTTCCTATCATTACCACTAATTGAACCCGAGTTTGACATCAGCTCTAAGAATAGGAACGAAGGCCACGAATCTATTGTCCAATTATCTAATCTTCGGCTAAGATTTCCTCTTTTAGTGATTCGTAACCAACGATTAGATAATACAATCAAATGATAGTTGTTTTGAGTGTCAGTTCAAACGGCACTCAAAGCGAGTCTTTATTTTAATTTATTTTAATCGAGTGTTTGATTAAAAATGAATGTAATTTACAAAATATTATTATCTCTTTTGACAATCAGTTCAGACAATGCTTTTGCCGACAATTTTAAGCCAAATATCGTTATATTCTTAAGCGACGACTTGGGCTCATATGATGTCGGCTTTCATGGCTCCCGACATCTGTCCACTCCTAACATCGACTCTTTGGCCGCCGACGGCATTGTCCTCAACCGATACTACTCTCAACCCCTCTGTAGTCCAAGTCGTGGCGCTCTTCTAACTGGTAGTTCATTTGTCAAAATCATCTTTTCGTTTCTTTGATTTGTTCTTTGAGGTGATATTCATCAGAGATAAACATCTCTGAAGAATATTAGATTTGAATATCGTTTGATAATTATGTGATTTTATTGAGGAAAGCGAAGAAAAGATTAGTCATCAAAGAAATATTGAGAGATATTATGGAAAATTTACATTTATTATTGCAATTTTAAACATTGAATAATCCACGATAACTACCAGGTATTCATCCGATACATAGTGGGACACAAAACTATGTGTTGTTGAGCGGTTCGCCCTGGGGTTTACCCCTTAGACACAAATTGCTGCCGCAATACCTGAAGGACTTGGGATACAAGACTCACGCCATCGGGAAATGGCATTTAGGCTTTTATCGGCGCCAATATGTGCCCACCAGTCGGGGGTTCGATACTCATTCAGGTTACTGGACATCGGCTGAAGACTATTACAGTCATTGGAGTAGTGAAAGAGGTTTATCGGGTTTAGATTTCAGAGACAACTTGAATGTTGTCCACAATGCCGATGGTATTTATTCAACTGACTTCTTCACCGATAAGGCCATCGAAGTGATCGAACGGCACAATGGATCCCAACCTTTGTTCTTATACATGGCTTACCAAAGCGTTCACTCGGCCAACAAAGGTCTCGAACTTCAGGCGCCCAAAGAACTGATCGACAAATTCGATTACATTGAAGATCTCAACCGAAGACTCTTTGCTGCTATGCTCTACTCAATGGATCTGTCGATCGGACGGATTGTCAGACAATTGGATAGCAATCGACTTCTCAATAATACGATAATCATTTTCCTTAGCGATAACGGGGGAGCTATCAGTGGTCTAATGGGTCTGACATTCAATTCTTTGCCATTTCTCTAATACATATCTATAGAGAACTCGGCCTCGAATTACCCGTTGAGGGGAACAAAGGCTGGTCTATGGGAAGGAGGGGTTCGGGTCCCGGCTTTCATATGGAGCCCACGTCTCAAGTATTCGGGATATGTTTCGGAGAACTATATCCAAGTAATTGATTGGATTCCGACTCTCTTGGAAGCGGTGGACAAGAATTATGCGAAGAATATTCCCGAAGTTTTTGACGGAAATTCTGTTTGGAATACATTGAATGAAAAGATGTGCCAAAAGAATAACGAATTACTTCTTAATGTGGATCCCATTTGGAACACGTCTTCCATTATTTCGGACGATTGGAAGTTAATTCAGGGATCAGTTCCGAGGAATGTCTCTCCAGAACCTGATCTCTGGTCTCAAAGCTATGAAACAAAATATTTTGACTTTTGGTTAAATAAAAGACTAAATAAGGAAAGAATTGAATCAAATGTTTATAGAGTTTTGAAGAAAATGAAACGAAAAGTGAATTTCAATCAATTGAAACAATCAGTTATTGATTGCGGACTTCATTCAACTGTCACTGAATGTAATCCAAACCAGTTATGTCTGTTTGACCTGATCTCAGACCCGTGCGAATACAACAATTTGGCCAAAAGTTACCCGAAAATTGTTGAAAAGCTCTGGAATAAGATCTTGGAATACAATAAGACATCCGTTCCTCCACTCAACCAACCGATTGATCCCAACTCTGATCCTATTTATAACAATAATGTGTGGGAGAGTTGGAGATAAAGGTCTTCAGGTGTCCTAAGTTTAGACCCGAAGTAACGAAGTTTTTTCGGTATTCTGATAGTAATGAAGAAGTTTTTATAAATATTCCTAATTGTAATTGTAATTAAAATGACCTCATCTTATGATAAATAATAGCGAAATGTGTTTTGAAATAAATAAATTTAATTTAATCCAAAACCTAATCAAAGACTCCTTCAGTGGTCAGAGCCGTAAGCAAACGAAGTCGAGTCTCGTCTTCACTGAACGGCCCGAAAGTCGTCTGCAATCAAGTGATCGGAACTTCTGTTCGTCTGTCAGTCAGTCGTTGTTTGCAGTCATTTGTCATTCGTTTGTCTTTCGGTTCAAATCAATGGCCGATTCAGTTAAGGACATGACTTCGGCGACCACTTATGTCCGCAAATCCAATCCAAAGGAGATCCTCGAGTTGTGGCAGTTCTTGGATCAGAAAGTCTCTCATTCTTCGGATATAAAGAGAGCTTTCGGTCAAACAGTTCTGACAAATGCTTTGTCCGATAAACTGATTGTCATCGAAGAAATCGGAAGCAATGGCGACAACAATTGGATCTTCAGGTCAGACACTTTGTCATATGATTATCAAATCAATTGAGTCCTAATTCAGATACAAACCATCGTATGATCGGTCGCTCTTCGGGACCGTCACTCATGACTGGTATTGTTTTGATTGTCATCTCGGCGTTAAAGACGAACCTCTGGTCGGATGTCAGTCATGTTTCCGATCCTTTCATCGCAAATGTCCGACATTTGCCAAAAGACCCAAAGATCTTGAGTGCGTTTATTGTCTGAAGACATGTCAAGTGGACAGTAGTCTGAAAGTCAATCGCATCGGTGTCTCAGAGATGAACCGATTCTTTGGATTAGTTATGAAAAAACTCGAGCAATCAGTTCCCGGATTCGACATCTATTCCAACTATCGGTTGATACGGAACCCGATGTCCGAGGCTTTGGTCTACAAGTATTTGGACTTAGATATGATTAAAACCAAAATCCTTTCCGAAGAATATGAAAATATTTATGAATTGGAAAACGATTTCAAACTCTTTGTCCATAACTTTATGGTCCTTCGCATCAAAGGTTTGAACTCAATGTTCGAAGTTTTCTTGGATTATCACTTCTCGAGGCTGAAGATGTGTTGCGATTGTTATGACCATTGTTTTAACGATCGATTTGCGGACAGTGAATGGTTCCTCGAAGTGTGTGATCCACCGCATCCGATAATATGGGCGAAGACGAGTGGTGACCCGTGGTGGCCCGCAAAGGTCATCGAATCCACATCGAAGGACACATTTAAGATACAGTTCTTCAGTTCGCGCACTTTCGCCGAATATCTCTTCGAAGTGGTCAGCATTTCGGCCACAAAACCCATTGATTACACATTCGAGCGCAAGAAGTTCTGCGACAACCGATTGAGACCTTTTCTGGTTATGGTTGACAAACATCTGAAGAGTCTGATCGACAGAGGAGTCGATCCACAGAATCAGTACTCGAAAGCGATTCAAATGTTTGATAAACACAATATACACGAACCATATCTAACAATGGTATACATCCCTGTCCTCCAACTGGTCTCTCATAACATTTACCATTAGGAACAACGAAGTCATAAAAATGAAACATCAAAAGCAAAAGTTTCGAAGAAACCCAAAAAACTAAACGAATTGACGAAATCGAAGGAATCGAAGGAATCGAAGGAATCAAAAGATGGAAAAACTCAAAAGAAATCAAAGAAAGCAAACAAATCAACGAAAACTAAAGAATCGAAGCAAACGAAAAGTGTCAGCTTTGATATGACCGAAGCGGTGATTGTCTTTGTTTCAAATTGAAAGTTCTTTGATTATACTTTATCTGCAGGAGTATTACAGTCAGTCCAAAGACACGCAAAAAGGAAGTGAAGGCCATTCCTCACAAAACATTGATTCCGAACCAAAGGTTATCTAAGTTTTCAAGACTTTAATTAATTTTTGTTATGTTTTTAGAGCAAAAATGTAACAAAAGTTTCGGTAAATGTTGAGGACTCTGAACATTCTGAAGATGAAGATAAAGACGAAGATTTTGTTGACATCTTCAGCGAATCTGATCCATACCTGGACTGTTGGGCTGAGCCTAAAGAAAACACTCCCAAAGGTATGACTTTTTTGGAATTGTTTTTATTAAAAACTTTGGTTTCAGATTCCGAAGAATGTAATAACAATTGGTTCACGGGATTAGAGACCAGCACTTCTTCGTTCGAACGGTTCCTCAATCTGGAGGACGTCTCCGACGAAGAGAAGTTCAAGTATTGTATTTCGATTATTGAAGAACACAATCGGAAACTAAGACAAACACAGAATAAGTTGTAATCGAAGTCATTAACCATTAGTTTTAATTATTTTCTTAACTGTTTTAATATTTTCAATGATTTTAACAAAAGTTTTGATAATATCTGTCAATAAAACTATCACTTAATTGATCCGCAAAACCGAGTCTTCAGTTCATCAGCGATCAGATCCCTCTTCAGACGTCATTTGTGTCCATCTCCTGATCCGCGCCATCGCATCACCGGTTCATTGAAAGAGTGTTTCCTTTGATACAAATGTTGTTTTAATTCGGTTTTAATTTGGATCAAATCGGAGCCAATCGTCGCCGAAGATGGCCTTCAATTATGTGGTCACCGCTCATAAGGGGTCCGGAGCTTCAAATTGTGTCACAGGTTTGCAATCATTTAATCAAAAGACAAAAAACGCTTTTATTGTCTGAAAAACAAAACATGTTTTTTGTGTCCATTGAT
>JAQGAJ010000621.1:0-13694 GCA_034689365.1 Liebstadia similis
ATGTTCTCGTTTTCGTCTCGTTCTCCACAATCTGAGGGCTCTATCAATAGGGATCGTAAAGTACAAGGTTTTCAATTTGGTCTGTATTATACATGTATTATACATGTAGTATATAAAATTGCCAGAAAGACAACCTTCAGGGGTAGGGTTTGCTTTTATTTCATCCAATCCATTTTTATTATCGATTCTTGTGTATTTCACCATGCTGAAGCTGAATTTTAAAAAATTCTATGTCGAATACTTTTCGAGATATTCGACTTTGAATTTCGGTATTTATTATTGTATTGATAGCTATCAGTCTCACCAAAAGACTGAAATGAGTTCTTATTTACTTCTTTAGCTCTGATTTGGTCTGTTTTTGTTGATCCACAATACAAAACAGAAAACAACATTGAATATGAATTTCTTTCTTTGTATTATACATCTTGTACAGAATAATACAATCTTGCACATCCCTAATTATCAATTAGTTATAAATGAATTTTAGATCATTTATTGAGACTTTGGAAACCTTTTATTAATAAATAGACCGAATATTAATGACATTTAGTATTAAATTGTTTTTAATACAAATCGTAAAAATTGTTTTAATTTTATATTAATGAATGAAATCCAAACCGAATCTCACATTTTGGGAATCGAGAGAGACTTCGCGAAGAGTGCGGCCATCGCTTGGTTTTTGTCACCTTTGAATTTATTCAGTTCTTCGATCACTTGTTGTCGAGAAAAACCTAAATTCATTAACTCTTTTATATCCGATTCCGGATATTTAGGACTTTCGGTGCTATTCGTCACTCCTATAAGTGATTGAAAGCAATTAGAGATGTTTAGTATAGCGGAAAGTTATTAGAAACTAATAGAGGGATAATCTTAGAAACTCTAAGCTCTTTCATCAGGAATTAAATAACTGAACTAATTTTGAGAATTACTTCAGTGAAGACAGTGATTGTGTATATGAGAAACTGAATGAATACCTGAGTCTTTGAATGATCTTCTGATGGCTTCATCCATATCTGTTTCCTCATTGGAAGTGGTCTTATGTTTTGCGAACTCTGGTAATTCACTTTCGTTAAGAAAAGGTGTTTCATTGCCAGTCGTGCCGATTAGAAGGACATTGCGTTTGAGGTCAATAGAGCACTGATGTCTCTTAAGCATGTCTAAGCCCAGGAGCATATCCATGGGCTGGTCCTCGAGTATAGTGAAAGACGAGGCTAAGTAATCGTTTTGGATCTGAATCTGAACCAAATGGATGCGACCAATGATGCGTTGAGTGCCAACTCCTTTTGCGATTCCCGACCATCGCTGGTCAATGAGTCGAATGATATTACATCTCTCAGCGCAGGCCTTACTCATGATTGTCGACTGCGCTCCGGAGTCGACAAACGCTTTGATGTGAAACCCATTGACTTTGCAGTCGATGTAAAGCATCAAAACCTGTCCGAAGCTTTCGGGCAAATACTCCATCGCTGTCTCCATATTGGAGTCGATCTGCTGTTGTTTAATCTCTTCGGCGATCATCCGCTGGGCTTCAGAGTCGAACGGATCCGACAAAAGCATTCGTATACGACGTCTCTCCTCGTCATAGCGGGCTCTTTGCTGTTCCTCCAGAACTTCAGTGAACTGGTGAAGACCTGCTTCGAGTGCTTCGGCCAATCGCGGGTTATTAACTTTGAGTAACGCTATTTGTTCGGGATTTGAGAGGAGAGTATCTCTGATGTGTTGCGGAGACTGACCCGAAGCCATCCCTCGGGACTCTCGGGATTGTTGTGAGCGCTGTGAGGGAACGGCTATTGAGCTGAAGTCGGGCAGAATTGGCTGTTGGCCAGAGTGACCACTGGTTTGCATGAGCCGACCCTCCGCTCCCAACATCTTCTGAATGAGAAGCATATCTCCATCTTTGATGCCATAACTCTTCAGATCTTTCTTGTCATCGAGTAATGGCTTTCCGCCAAACATAACAACCATTTGTTTTGAATCGATTCCCGACTCGAATCCACACAAAGCCTTCACATTCTCGAGTTCCATGTCTTCGGCCACTTCGAGACTGAAGACCAAGTCTTCCATAGTAGTGATGGTCAGTCGCATGTCTGCCCTCTGGAGTCAGTCTGACTGAAGAACGAAGTCTAGACCTCCGATGAGACCATTGTTTGTCTATTTTTATCACAAAAAAAGTTATTTTTTCCTCAAAAGAGTTGATTAAACGACTAAACGATTAAAAGCGTGTTATTTATGAAAACAAGTTTTGGCTTTAAATGAATTGACAGTAATTACGATCAAAACGTTTCATCACTTTTAAAGATTCACTTTTCGGTCAATTGATTATCGGTTTCTGTCTGTTGACCAGAATCTCGAAGAGTTGGACATCAGTTTCAAGTGAAGAATAATATATTTTCATAGATTAAGTCAAAGAACAGTGAGTTTGGTTGAGACAAATCTAATAAGTGATGAAACAATTTATCCAAAATTTACCGAAAGTAATGTCTTTATTGAGTTATGATTTGAGACAATTAGAAGAAAACAAACGGAAATTGAATTGAAATTAACGAAAACAATGTTTACACCGATTGGTCGCCGATTCGGTAAAATGTGACCAAATGGTGACCGAATTCAGTTCAATCTTCATATCCTTCGACGACCTCTGAAGACATCATTTGTGTGATCACCGAATTGTGTCGTTTGTAAACAAGTGAAGAGACGACTGATCTGTCAGATCGGCCACAATGAGAGTCCTCCGTATCGGTCGGTCGGCGTCAGTATTGCGTTCTTCGGACGTCCTCTCGTGCGGAACACTAATGAAGTCAAGCGTTTCCTTCAAGTCTTTGATCGCAACCACACTCTCGAAGACTAAAGTATTTCTGCGGTTAGTGTTGAGCCGATCGACGCCGTCGACCAACACCTGGCAGTCGGTGTCATCGGATCTGAAGACACGAATCGTATTGCAATCAAATAACCCTTCACTCAAACAGTCCACGAATTTCAATGAACTTATCAAAAGTTTATTGAATGGACAAAAAAATCTTTTAAACCGATTGACAATTGGCCGCAATGTCGACATCAAAAGGATTGTCGGGACTTCGGGACTGTCGTTAGGTTTGGTCGGAATTTGTGTCAAGAAAAATGGGCCGACACTTATCACCGAATCGGATGTATTGGAGAGTAATTGTCAGGAAATAAGAAATGTTTTCAGTGATTATCGTCGAACAGCTTTCCGGTCGAAGCTCTTGGACTCAAATGAGTTATCGCTTAAGAACATAGAGTTCGGTCCATTCATTGCCAAAGGATGTAATGCAGTCGTATATTCGGCCAAATTTAAAGACCAACCGAATGTCAATAACTATCAGTTGGCCATCAAAATGATGTTCAACTTCGAGGCCGAATCAAATGCCATCGATGTCTGGAAAGCTCTAAATAAAGAATGCGTTCCTTTTAGTGGACACTTCGCGGCCGAAGAAATGCCAAATAAGAGACATAAACTGGAATCGCATCCAAATATTGTCGATATTGTGGGAGTTTTTGTGGACCGAACGCCACAACTGGAAGGAGCTCTTCAGTTATATCCGGACGCTCTGCCCATAAGAATGGGAGGATTCGGTCGAAACATGACTCTATTCATTGTCGAGAAAAGGTATGACAAAACTCTTAAGCAATATTTGGCGACTCATGAGGTATCGACCACTACATCGATGGTTATGTTGACCCAATTGTTAGAAGCGATCACTTTTCTGGTCAAATGTCAGATCACTCACAGAGACCTCAAGACAGACAATATTTTAGTGACATTGAGTCGCGAGACAGACATCCCATGGCTTGTGATATCGGATTTCGGTTCGTGTCTCACATCTCTTAAGTTGCCCTTTGAGTCAGACGAGGTCTGTCGCGGTGGTAATAGAGCTCTGATGGCTCCCGAAATCATTTGCGCCCAATCGGGTCCGTTCGCAACACTTGATTATTCGCGATCAGATTTGTGGTCAGTCGGCGCCATCGCATACGAACTCTTCAGTGGTCTCAACCCCTTCTATGCTTATCCCGAACGTCCCAAATGTTTGTATAACTATTCATACAAAGAGTCCGAACTTCCAAACCCTCCGCAATCGATGCCTCCTATGATCGAGCGATTGGTTCGTTCGCTATTGAGTAGAAATCCATTTAAAGTAATTCATTTGTTTTGATTTGAATTAAGATTTCAATTCATTTGTATCTGTCTTTCAGAGGACTGATGTGATGACAGCCGTCACTGTCTGTCAAATGGCTCTACACATGAGTCCGCATCTGATTTTCAAACTCTTGACAACGGATTCACAGATAAAAAAAGACAAAGAATTGTTCGATTGGTTGAAAACCCTGTCCTTTACGACCCTTTCTAAAGGCCGAACGTTTTCAGACGCGGAAGTGTTGACAGACATCGAATTGAAACTAAGAGTTCTTTTCTTATCTCACGTAAAGATAAGAGATTTGAATCGTGGCCTCGAGTTTATGGCCAACTCTTTCGAATGAATCGATTGTTGGTTTCTCTCCGAAAGGGAATCCGAACCCAAACTACTATTGAATAGTCTGTAATCAAAATTGTTTACTAATTGTATAAAATTAGTTGTTTGTCATCAAAGATGAGTTCGAACTAACGCTTGAAATCTATTTTTATTTATTAAATGTATTTAAAGTCTATTTACTATTATATCAAATAAAGTGCAAAACAACAGAATATCGCGTCAAATGATTGTCTTCGATGTCAGACCTTTGAGACAATCGAAGCGATAAATGTTTATCAAAAGTTTTAATTCGATAGCAAACTAAATGACAATAAAAGCATTGATTTATTCAAATTTACAAATAATTATCAAATCCTAGCCTTAATTACAATTGACATCAATTCTCTTCCGACGGTTGTGACGAAGAATTTGCAAACTTTGATGCTTTCCATTCCTCGATCTTCTGCTTCAGTTCAGTCGCTTAAAAGAAAACAATCAATAATTGAAAGACAAAGAAGTTGTGATCGAATACCCGGACGGAGCATATCCTCAGTCAAAGGCTGTCTATTGAAGGGATCGGTTGAAGCGTTGAGCAGATGTCGACCGATGACAGATCTGTCCATTACGTGACCGCTCGGCAGAATCACCGGGTCGTCCATAATTGTGTCCATAAGGGGGTCTTTATATTCATTGGGAGCATCACTCAAATCAATTTCCATTTGTCGCTTCACTTGAAGAATGCGTTCCACGTCTTCGATCAAGTTTTTGAATGAACTTATTTTGTGTGGACTCTTAAGCAAATGCCGTTCCATACGAATGACCGCGTCTTCGAATAGTTCTTTGCTGTAAGATCTCTCATCAGAGGCGATGGCCTGAATTGATAACAGATAATAAGCAATTGCTTTGGATATAAAAGTCGATTACGTGAGCAAATTTCTCGCAGTGAAGATGGATATAGATATCAGTCAACTGATCCAACAAATGTTTCGGATCCCATCCATATTTGTCAGGTTTGGCCACTTTCAGTGTTTTGCATTTCGGTCCACAAAGTTGTTGAAGATTTGAGTTCAACATTGCGGCCAATCTTTCGGACAATTCCTGCAGAAAATAATTGAATCGTTATTCGGTTCGAAGTCAGACCAGATCTCTAACCGGTCTCATGAATGGTTCCTGAATTGCTTCCGTCAGATAGTGCAACATATCGACCGTCTCGGAGGCCAATGTCAAGTAAGACCTGCACTGGCGCTCGTCGTTCTGAAGAGCGCGCTGACGGTTCATCTGATGTTCGCGCGACTGCTTATTCCAAGTTTCAGTGTCTTTCATCTCTTCCTGGATCTCATGGATGCGCTTCAGAGAGTCAAGTGATTCGTCCAACAGAAAAGTCGTGTCATTCATCAACATATTTATGAATTTGACGAACTGTTTGCCATTATTGGACTCCTTAACGATAGCCATCTTATGAACCGCATTAGTCCACAAAGACTTGAAGATTATGCTAATGTGATAGCGAATCGAGAACTTGTCGTAGAACTCACTGCTCGCACCGGTAGACTCGATGTCGGTGTAGAACTTCATCAGAGATCCCGCCAAATGTTCTTCGGCTAACGAGTGCGACAGAATCTGGAGATAGAACTCCTGAGTGTAAGTGTGAAGCAGAGGACTCGAGACGAAGAGCACTTCAATGAATTTGGCGGTCAGATAGGGATTACTGATGTAATGCGGAGAACATATCATAATAATTATGAAAACAATCAGATCTTGAGAATTGATTGAATCGTAATTACTATTATTGGGATCTAATATCTGAGGACAATATTGTATAACGAAGAGAAGGAATTCAGCGATGTCTTCGATATACCATTCGGGATACGCAGCGAACACATGAGGCACTTCTTGTGGGAGCGGTAAGTCGATAGTCGAATGGTTCTCACAATTGATTGTTTTGAGGAGAACTCCAATGAATTGGTTATAGAAAGCTAGAGATCGGCCCAAAACCCTCTCATCGACTAACCCGGACTCAGAGCAAGCCTTCGCCTTTTGAAGCTTTTTCAACTGTTCTCGCAGTCTTCGAAGTCTGTTCTGATGATTTGGCGGTAACCACGGAAGGTTCTTCGTGCTCTGATGGAGTTCGTCGATGTATCGGCTCATATCACGAATCGCGCGAATGCGACGAATATACTTCCTCTGACAGGGAATCACACTTAAGTGATGGCAGTGAAGCGCTAGAAAGAAGCACTCGGTGTTGAAGTTAGGGCTCGACCAGTGATAGCTCTCATTGGTTGACAATTCGGTTAACCATTTTTCTGCGTCAGAGGACGCATATTTGATCCTTGACTCGTCTTTTTTTAGTACTACAAGACTTTGAGGATGAAATTGATATAAAGGTTCTATTTTTTCGCGTTTAATCTTCACTGAAAGCATTTGAAGAATGGATAAGAGGTTCATAAGAAAGCCATCGCCAGAAACAAGTCGTTCGTCAGATTGAAGTTGAGAGCGCTCTTTATTGCGTCGGATAATCTCACTGATGTACTTAAGGGTCGTCTCACGACTCTCGGAATTCACCAGAAGTGAATGGAAAGTCGGGTGCAGTAGATCTCTCCTTATGGTCTCCAACTGATACTGAAGATCACTACTATTCAACTTTATCGCATCCAAACTTGTCTTCGGATTAGCGAAGTATTTGTCGACAACTTTTGGCTGTTATATAAGATTTAGTAAAAAAGAAATGACTTAAGAGTCTTACGTCGTCCTCAGCGAAGACAGAGAGCCGTAAAAATGGGGCCAAAAACGAAAGCCTCGAGAATTCTTTGCCGATAGCATCGCTCAACGGTTCCGGTGACCAATTTGGCTGTTCTGTCATCTATACAATAATGATTGAAAATAAATGGATAAACATTTGTTTATATCATACTAATTGACAAATTGGACGATTAGAGCGGCCATGAAAGGTGATCAGACACTGAGACAAGTCATGGAGAGCCTGAAGTGGCAATCGATATGAAGAATCGTTTGAAAGACTGCAAACATTTTGCATTTCTTGCCATAAAGTTTGCAAAACTGGACCGAAAATAATTTTAAACGTATTGGTGTTGTTGTCGGCATCGGTTTGATAAGTAATGCTAACCAAACAAGAGATGAAGTTTTTGGGCAAACATCGATGCATTAGAAACTGAGCCAAAATTGAGTTGAGTTTAGGACTATTATGGCTAGATTTGGCCAATGATTGCGTCAGCACTAGAATACAGAACTCAATCACTTGATCTCTTATCTTCATTAGTATCTGATGACACTCATTGCGAGCTGAAGTCTCTTCGTGTGAGAGTCGGACAAAGCATTCTAAGAGATAGCAGAAGACCAGAATTGACTTATCATTTCCTTTGAAGACCCAATTGGGAAACGACAACTCGTTCGATATCTTTCCGTTTTCGGTTGACTTCCAGTCGTTGTAGATCTTAAGAGCATTTTCATAGTCTGAGCAATTCATTAATTTGTAAATTGTTTCCATTAAAATAGTTTGGACTAAATTCAGACAATGAGTTTCAGCGGGCGATGAATTTGATTCCGATCTAAATGCTTGACATTCATCCTCTAAGTCATTCAAATCGATGACAAAAATTCTAGAAATTATGTAAAGCAATGATTCATCGAAGGGGACAGACGTCGGAAGCACTTTATTAGATTCGTCGGTAAGACTGGTCTCGCGCTGTCTCTTAAGTGATTCTCTCTTTTCAGTTTCATCGACTTCCATACTCTCGATATTGGCCTCAACTTTGTTGTCGCTCTTGTAATCGGTTTCGACTTCCATTGAAACGCACTCTTCTTCTTGACTTCTCTGCGAACCGAAGTTAGTGATAGTGTTTGCCGCGAGAATGTCAGTCTTGTTCTCTATGTCTTCGACCTGATTGGACGGCCACTCGCTTTTGGCTGACTTAGTATTTGTGCACTCATTCAATGAGTTTTGTTCTTCATTGCATTTAATGGTTTCATTCAGTTCTTCTTTGGACTCATTGTTCGGCTGAATATCAGAGCAATCGATACTTTCGTTTGGATTCAAAGTCTCGTTTCGATTGTCTTCGATTTTCTGTGCAGTCAATGGACTATCGGACGAACCCGAGGACAGATGGTTGGACTGGGAGTTGTCGAGTCGGGCCAAACGCTTACTTCGCAACTAATGAATGAACCATTAATAGCATTGTTTAGTTTAGATCAATATCTAAGCATTTGGTTAAACCAATAGATGTTCTTCAAGAGATCAATGTCTAGTTAAACAGACCCGAAGGTCGAACCGTACCTCTTCGGGTGTCAATTCGTTTTGATTGCCGTCGTCGCTCATATCAGTCACCTATCAGTTCAGTACGTCTTAAGACACTATCGACTGATTAAGTACTGAGTCGGTGGCCGAATGGTCTGACTTGTCTGAGGGCAAAGACTGGTGACTGAAGACCAGTTCAGATGATCACTGGAAGCGATTGAGTGATCAACGGATCCACTGATGAGTAAACGTTTGTTTGTCTCACACTTTGATTACTTTGTAATACAAAGACTGAGTGAGTATAACATCAAAGCCATTGAATCGTCGATAACGTGACGAAGCATTTCATTGACTCATAAATTACGATCACTTTTATTAAACCCTTTGTTAGTAATTGAAGTGATTTTTGTCAATCATTTTGAACGACATTTACGTTAAAACCTTTAAATGACTGAACCCTTAGTGACGATCAGCTGTTTGTGTGAATGACTGACATCTCTTCGGCCTATCATTTGACAGATCGAGTCATTCCTCAACATTGAACTCACCCGAGAGGTCATGAGGTCATCCATTGTGACCAAGACTTCCAATGAGGTCATGGAAGAGTCACAATGGGAAAGGCATTAATACATGTGATATCACATTAAGAACATTGAATTTAGTAAACATATGAATATTTTCACGACTCGGCAGAGTATGTATGGGGTAATTGAGTGAACTGGGTCTCAAACTTTTAATCAAGATTGAATTGATTGATTCACCATGTTTTACATTAAATCATAAGTGATTATAAAATAATTTTTAGGATATCACTAATCATTAGCTAAAACAGAAAGTATCATCAATTCATAATCATTCACTCAGAAATGTGTCCGAGCGTTTATTTTTTGTATAAACCTTTTATCACTTGAAATGAAAAGTTTAACAATTCAGACGTCCAGGCTTTTAATTTGAAGTGTTCTTTAATATTATACAACCTTTTGTTTCCGACGATATTACAAAAATTATCGAAAAGTATTGGTAATGGAAAACATGGTTAGATTACTTTAATTGAAACGGATTGTGAACAATGTCTGTCGATCTCTAAGTTCGTGTCACTCAACACAATCTTTACGAACATTTGTTTAAGAAATTTCAGAATTTATTTAAACATTTAATCGAAACTGAATTACAATACAAATGATCCGAAATTTGTGTTAATTATCGGTTAGAAGTGATTAAAAGCCAAACTGAAGACTAAATATTCAATACTGAAGACTCCTTTGGGTTTGGATGTCGTCGAGAATATGTCTGAGTTCTTCGTCCTGAAACCGTCCCTCAAGACTGGGGACGAGGGCTTTGGCTTCTTCGGGAGTCTCGGGACAGAGATTGGCCAACTGTGCCAACTCGTACTTATGGAGCTTCTTCTGAGTCAACAAACTTCTGACCGCAGATATTGTCTCTCTATTCTTATACCGACTGAATCGTTGGCAATAGTTGAGAGTCTTAATGAAGACGTCCGACAATTCCTGTTCCCCTTCGGAGCTCTCGTTTTGTTGTTTCCGGTGCTCCAAAAGCATCGTTACTTCAGATATCAGAAGAGTTTCGGCGCTTTCAAACTCTTTGGGGAATTGAAGTTCAGTCGCGTCTTCTTCGCTCGGATCGGTTCCGGTGCCGAATGTGGCCATCGCTGTACACTTCCGAAGACAATAGTGACCACAATCTGAGAATCGGTGACAAAACAACTCGTTTGTAGTCTTTCCCTCTCAAGACATGACATAAATGACGTGAAGTGAGAGTCAATCACGTCGTGAGTCATGTCTTGATTTGAATGTTTTCAATGTTTACAAACATTTTATCGCTTTTTAAATATGTTTTGTTTTAACCATAACTCGAGTGACTTCGCGGTCAACCTTTGCTCGGCTATGACCTGATCGTTGAGTCTTATAATGAAATTTCATCTGAAGAGGTCTTTGGCCACAATCTCCTTAATCACAGTCACAGTAATCGTATTGTATTTGTTGGCCAACCAAACCAAGTCCTCACAGTCTTTGCAACCCATCACAAGTCACTTAAGAAGTGCCGCATCGGTTGACAGCGAGCATACCATCAAAGCTGATCCAAAAAACAACTTCCGAGGCATTGATTGTCTGATTAACGAAGAATCTGAAATTCCGTGCATTAGAAGAGCAAACGATAATTCGGTTTACATTCCCTTCAGTTTTGTTGAAAAGTATTTTGAAATAAACGGCAAAATAGTTAACAAAAAAGACGGAAAACAAGTGTTTGAGTGGAATCACAGCTATTCAAAGGTTTATTTCCCGAAACAAATTTATGATTCGAGTCTAACCTTCTTGTGGTTCGATAACTACAACGTCGAAGTCAGAGATCGGGTCAGATGTGTGTCAGCCGTAACCGGTGTTCCGATCTCAAGTCAATGGCAGGTCAGCGGCCACTTCTATCCCATACAAATAGCTCAGTTTGGCTTAAGTCACTTCTCCAAGTTCTTGACCGTTGGTCAGCCCCGAGTCGTTTCTCTCGATTCTGGCGATTATTTTAACCGCAAAGTTGTTACTTATGTGATACCCAGCGATGGAGTCTTCAGAAGAATGAAGACCGAAGACAAACCCCAAAAAGTATTATTAATTGATAGCAAGAATTTAATTTTGAAATTCAAGAAAAAGTCGGGAAATGATTTGACTCTCGCTTTTGACGTTAAAGTCTTAACGAACTTTTCTCTGACGGCTGTCCTCCGATCGGATACACATTCGGGTGAATACTCTGTTACTTACGTGAGTGTCGATAAAGACATTTATATGAATTCAAATCATGTGGTTTACGGCTTCGGAAACGATAAGACATGGAAGTCATTGACCAGAGATCTCGGCGTCGATTTGCAAAAGGGTTTGAATACAGGATCGAAAAAAGTGTCGATTAAGACAAGAACTTTGCATTTAATTCGATTGGAAATGAATGGCAACGCAATGGTCGGAAACATTAGACTTATGTCTTCAGCGCACGAGACCTACGCCAAGACGGCCGCCGATTGGTTCGTCAATAATCAGGAGCCCAACGGAGGCTTCAGTATTAAAGTGACCCGAAAGCTATCGAATGGAGCGCTTGTACTTAAGAGTGGTTGGTATTCGGCAATGGCTCAGGGACAGGCCATATCACTACTTACACGACTCTACCGACACACGGGTGACAACCGATACTTAGAATGTGCCAAAAAATCTCAAAACCTTTTTAATATTGACTCAAAAGATAATGGAATTCGAACCAAATTTGTAGACAAATATGTTTGGTTTGAAGAATACCCGACTATTCCGAGTACTTATGTGTTGAATGGTTTCATATACTCTCTGTTCGGTCTCTACGACCTGAGCGCGACCTGCAATCACACCGAATGTGCCGAAGCCGGACAGCTCTATCGGGAAGGCATTCAGTCTTTGGAGAAATTGCTGCCATTGTTTGACTCAGGTTTCGGTTCGCTTTACGACTTACGGCACTTCGGCCTCGGGTCGGCGCCCAACAGAGCGCGATGGGACTACCACTCGACTCATATCAATCAACTTCTTTTCATAAATACAATTGAAAACAATTTAGTTTTTCAGACAACAGCCAAACGTTGGATCTCTTATATGAAGGGATACAGAGCTCCGCATAATTAACGCATATCTGATCTCATCTTTGAATCGAATTGTGAGCACATCTGAAAATAATTGTAATACAAACACATTTAGTCGTAAAGATTGCAATAATCCATATCATCGTCGATGACAGTCATCGTCAGAATTATATCATTTATATTAACATTAATATCATTTTTAAATCCAAATTTTTTATATCAAATAAAATTATTTACAATTGTTTTTAATAAAATGGTCTCTTTTTTGAGCTCTCGGTTCTTCACATCCCTGTTCTCAAGCGTTTAGTAATCTATTTCTCAGAATTAGGTTATGTTTTGTTAAGTTTTGAATTCATTGTTCGATTTAATTAAAATTTAAAATCCCTTTGCATTAGAAATAATAATCTTCTTAAAAGTTTTAAATATAATTACACGAAAAGCTGAAACCCGTTGTGGAAGCGATCACTTCCTGAAAGGTCGGGTTCCTTATTCCAGGCATTTATACGCCTTTCCTATAATTGTTGGATTAAATTAACGAATTAATTAACGTCTCATAAATTTAATTACATTGAGATCTCGTCCATTAGTTATTTCGAGTACATCTAAACCGGAAGAAAATTGTATTTTTGGATTGGATGCAGATTTGCGAGTCTTCGGAGGCTATGAGTGTGGGCACAGTTGTAGTGCCAGTGCTTTGAGGCTGTGCTGTGAGGCTGTCCAGCGATAGTGTTCTAAATTCCATTGAAATTACTTTCGCTTCGTTTCGGTTTCGTTTGATTTCCACTATTAATAAAGTTAAGTCTGAATTAAACGTTTTGCCAAAACTTGTCTGAAACGCAATGAACAGGGCTTTTAGGAAATGATAGCAATTGTATGTCATGGGGTCACCATTGAGGTCAATGCGAATACAAATAACTTCAGGTCCTAATCAATAGCCGAGTGGTATAGCAGTGGAACTGCTCTGCGATTCCATATAACTGTCTACTGATGTGGTTCTCAAGTTGTGGTCATTCACCTGACGTACTGTTTCTATTGGGGAAATGTTTTGAGTGTTTCCACTGTTTCGAGACTATCGCACTTCAATCGGATAATTAGATCAGACATCAAATCAATTCAATCACTACCGCCCGACCGATCCGACCACTGATTGACATAACACTCACTATCGATGTCGTTGACTATCATTTCAATTAGATTTCATCGATCGCGCGATTGCTTCTCCCGAAGGCTAATCCGATCACACAAACAGTAATCAACTGTCAGAACTCGGTTTTGGTCATCAACTCCTTCAGCATGTCTTATGTCAGTTCAGATATTCATCTGAAGCTTATTTTCAATTAAACATATTTTGATTAAAACATTGACGAAA
>JAQGAJ010000622.1:0-13664 GCA_034689365.1 Liebstadia similis
GCTACAGCTGAATTCTTCGCCAAGTGATGGATCCAAATTGATGACACGATCCATTCCAACTTGATTCTTAGGGAATATCTCGCCTCGAGGAACTTGACGAAATCTCCCCCATGGAATTGGACCGAGATTTAATCTGAATATTAGATTACCCTCGCTTCCATCGATGTCCGTACCAACTGTCACTGGAGCTCTGGAAACCAATCTTTCACGTCTATTTTGTAGAAGTCTTTCCAATTCTTCACGAGTTGCACCTCTGATTAGTCCGTTCAGCTCTTGAGTCAATTCCCCAATTTCCATCTGCATAGCTTCAAGTGCCTCTTCGGCTTCGGACGGACTGATCGTATGGTTGGATGGTAAGTTGGCTTCAGACGAGTTGTTGGTGGCGTCGACGGACAGAGTTGATCCGTTGCTTGACATTATCGATGAGTTTTCGTTGAACTTTCATTAAACTTCAGATGCACAAAGTAAGTAGCGATGATTTCACTTCGAAACTGACTGATGATCTGCTGAAAAATCACTCTCCTTATATGTGGAAATTAGGCTACTCCTTTGACCTCAATTCAATAATAGGATTAATTTTATAAAAAGTTAAGCTGTCATTTTTCTCAGAATTCAGCTAAAATAGAAACTTAATCAGCTTATGTATCTAAAAACACTAGAAGTGGGTCATGACCTACATCCTGGTTTAAAGTCCGGTTCATATTCTAAAAATACCCTAAATCTAGGTCGAAATCTAAAAATAGCAAAAATCTAGGTCGAAATCTAAAAATAGCAAAAATCTAGGTCGAAATCTAAAAATAGCATAAATCCGGGGTTTAGATCCTGTTTCTAAAATTAATCTAGGTCACATCTGGGTTCATATCCGGTTAGACTATTAATTAAAATAATTAACCTAATATCTAATCTAATTAATCTAATAGCTAAACTAATTAGTCTACTATTAATAAACTATATACTTACCCACGGAGACGACGACGTTGAGTGATTGTTGAAGTCTTCGAGGCGATGGTAGAGTTGAGTGACGGTAGAGTTGGTTTCGGCTTACATCCGTACCACCGTTACAACCGGTACCTTAACCACGTGACGTAGACGGTTGTGCTGGTCCCTGATTGGTCGAGTGTTCAAGGAGCCTTTCACTACTCCTGTCTCTTCTTAGCTCTTTTGACTCAAGAATAGGTACCCAACCGTTGGGATACCTCTCCGGTGTGTTGAGTTCAGGCTTATACGCAAACTAAACAAGATACATTTTAAAAAATTGTTTCAAATGATTTTGTTTAAATTTATACATAAACAAAGTCGAAAGGTTTGAAAGTATTGTAATAGAATATTATAATTTTAAATAAAATAATAGATATTATAATTATAAGAATATTATTTTGGATTAATTCCAGCAAATTTGAATATTTTTGAATCATTTTAAATTGAATTCAAAGTTTTACACAAATGTTTAGATCAAGTGTTAAACTAACACAATAGTTATTCTGTTTGAAAATTTTATCAAGTAATTGAAATGACACTTTTGACACTTTTGACACTTTTGACACTTTAAAGCGTCTAAAAGCAGACAACTGTCAAATTGTGACATATCATCAGTTGTCCTAACTTTGAAAACCTGTCAATAATAATAATTAATAAATAAAAATCATAAAAATTATTTATGACATTATTCTTAATTTCTATCAAAATTAATTCATAACAGATAAATTCATTTAAACATTCACAATACTTATTTTATTAAATAATATAATCAAATAACCTTGATTAAATTCGCTTCAACCAACATAGAGATAATAGATTTTGAGGAGGAGCAAGGTGATTCCTGCTATTGACTAATAATTTATAATTCAGTTATATTAAATCAAATAATTTATTTTCATACCTTAAATGCATTTAATCTGTTCATTTTAAATAATTTGCCACAAGAAAAACAAAATTCCCTTTCACCCAAACGTAGTAAAACACGATAGATCTAAGAATGGCATTTTTTAAAACTAGTAGTTTCTTTATATTTTACCTTTATTTTGAGTCTCAAACCGATCCTTTGATTATTTACAAACGAAGAGTTGAGTCTTTCGTACAAACGGTTTGCCGTCCAATAGATTCGCGAACTTATGTTTAGTACAATCCATAAATACATGAATATTCCCACAACGGGTCCTATTTTGGTCGATTGCATATTGGACCTGGACACTGCCATACAGAAAATGATAATTCCAACAAAACTACCAAGTCCAAAGTAGAGAACAAATAGGAATTTTGACCAATAATTTCTATCATATTTATGAATTGCTGTTGAAACATGGCCAATTTCGTGGAGTATCTTGTTCATATTATCATTATAATCTCGTTCAATATTGACGATTTTTTTATTTATCGATTGCAATCTCATTTTGAAATAAACTCCAATTATATAGAAGTAGAGAACATTGTAGAGACCGTGAGCGAGGTTATGATGCATAATAACGATCCATAGAAAGTGCATCGGTAATGATAATATGATATTGATCCAACTTGTTTTGAAACTCATCTGGGAAAGACTATAAACCACACCGAGAAAGATTATCCTGCTGAAATAATTCTTTGCATATTTGGCATAACTGAATAGTAACTTGTACTTTGATGTTATTTCTCTAATTTGTGCTGGCTCACTTAAACCAATTGAGCTTGGTGCTATTTTGCCTGATATCATGCTGAAAATTTTAATCTCTTGAGCATAAATACCTTTTCTACAGTTGAGGTAACTAATCGATATTTCCGAGAGCAAGATCAATGATTGAATAACAGAAAGTGTCTTGCTCAAGCCTTTACAATTGTCTAAGTAATCAAAATCAGCAAGATATTTTAGTTGAACTTCGGATAGCCTTGAATTGAAGACAATAAGAAAGATAGTTCTGAAAAGAAATACCACGAATAACCCAAAAACCACTTTCGGGTAATAAACAACACTTCGTTTGACAACAGAGTCGGGTCTGAAATACGAAATTCCGATTTTGTATAGTAGTTCGTCCGCTTCCTCGACGGCCAGACTCGAGCTCAGAGGGCTGTTTGGATCCAAACCCGGCGATACTTTTCTCTTTAAAATTCTAAAAAAATATCGCAATAATTGAATCCAAAAGTTATTGCTTATTATCTTCTTTAGACGTTTCTGAAGAAATTTGACGATAATGTCAAGCATTTTGGTGATAATGGCAAGTCTTTATTGATAAATAACTAGATAATTGTTCGGTTTGTTTGGAATTGACTATGAAAACTGTACATGCACATCAAGAATCTGCACTTTAATATCGTGCAGAATGTCTATTATATTAGAAATGGAACTTTAATATTGATTTTGATATTAAGGTCTTAATTATGAGCAAGGTCAAGTTAGCAGATCAATAAAGTTCCTCAAACAAACAATTGCGAGTAATCAAAATGGTATTGAAGTAAAAGTCGAATGTTTTGAAATCAGATTACTCATTTAGTGCATGTAGGTGTTTTTGTTAGTTTTTATTTCATCTATGTTATGATGATCTTTTGATTATCAATGACCAAGTTAGAATGATAAATTATTGAAAAATCAAAAGTTATCCTTATAGATTTCAATTCAAAACTAATACATATTAATTGATCGCGGGTGTTTATCAGCAAATAACCTTGATTTTAATTATCAAGTAACTCTTGACGATAAAACATGATAAATATACCTTTAAATACCAGGTTTTCAATCGTGTTTTTTTCACAGTTCCTGAAATGCAAACAAAACTTATATTATGTAAGAATTTTATTGTTTTCTTATATTTTTTTAAATAATAATAATTTTTCAGATCAATTATTTTTTTCGCTGTTTGTGGTCGACATCGATGTCAGAGCAGAGACTCTGATCGGAAGGTCTGACCTCGAAGTGAACAAATACTTCCAGAGAACTGATGGCATAACTTCTGGTTTGAAGACTAATTCGTGGTGTTTCATCTTCTCACCATGGGCTTTTATTATTTGCAGGTGACGGTGGTTTTAGCGTTGCATTGAGTGATAAGCGAACGGTTTGGTTGTTTGGTGACAGTCATTACAATGATATGACTAAAGGAGATCCAACACAACCATGTCTTTTTGGGGTAAATATGACCTTATTATATAGTTATCATAGCAATCCTTCAAATCGCAACAAGGTAAGGAATGCAGCAATGGTTCAGCCCTTGAATGACTGGTCTCACGAGAACACCAAGACATTAGTGGGAGCGCAAACACATTTCCGATCCCTATTCAAGTGCGACGACGACAAGAATAGGTTTTACTGGACTGGACATGGAATTGAACTTGGTGATACTGCTTACGTTTATTGTGCCGAACTGCAAAACGTGGATGGTGGTGGTAATTTTGGCTTTAAAGCCACCGGGAATGACCACTGGTGTAAATTAAGTGCTAAATCACTCAACGTTACAGGTTATACAAAACTACCTAACTTCAATGGTAATTTCAAAACACATGTTATTCTCTTGTGAGTTTTCATTGAACATGGTTATATTTATAAAGGTATAAACTTTGGCAACGGATTCATTGATAACAATGATAACTATGTGTACGCTTATGGAGAGAAAGGGCAGGGCTTTAAAAACGATATGTATGTGGCAAGATTCAACAAGGCAAAACCTGATGATCATGCCAGTTGGCAATACTGGAATGGTTCCCACTGGGGAGATAACATAAACCAGCTCAAATCCCTCTTTGTCAATGATGTCAACTCAATGTCGGTGTCAAAGGTCAAGAATAAGTATGTGGTTATGAGCTCGGAGTTCAGTGTTCAGTGTGATCAGGGACATCACATCTATGCTCGTGTTAGCGATTCCATAACGGGTCCATTTTCGGACAAGAAAGCCATCCATAGTATAGATGAGGCCAAATCGGGAGGTCATTACCCGTTCTTCTATATGGCGATATCACATCCCGAGCATATCAACGCTAACAACGAACTGTTAATTACCTACAGTATCAATGATTACGGCCCTTGTATTCAAAGTTGTCACAATGGCAGGTTTAACCCTGATATCTATCGCTTGAGAGGTGTTCGAGTTAATATTGATAAGTTGTTCAACTTGTTCAAATAAAATGTTTTTTATTATTATAAGGGTTTATTAATTGAAATTGATAGAATTTAATAATAGTTAAGTCCATTTTGAATTCAGGGATGGCCAATAAGGGCTGGATGCTAGGGTGCCACATTGAAGCAGAAAATTGGTTGAAATCCTTCTGGCAGAGGATCGAGGGACCCAGGGCGGAAGGGTGGAATTTGGTATTTTGGCAAATATTCAATTAGAGAGGGATTATTTTGGAATACCCCCTAAAGAGTCTCCTCTGTTCTAAATTGAATGTTATTATAAGTTGTGGACGGAATCAATGATCAGGCCATAGATGGTGGCGAAGAACTGCTGAAAAGTTTCTTTGATTATCAGATCTAAGTTACCATCTGTAGCCTAATCTTAAGAAGCAAATGTTGAATGACATCAATCGCTTTTATCAAATATTCATTGTAATTAAAAAAATTATTTATACCTTTCACTTCACAGGTCTTTAGTTTTCTAATAAGATTCCATAAATATTTTAAAACACGAGATCAGACTTTTTCATCTCAATGTTGATAATAAATTGTAACATCGAGATTTAAACTGAACAAGATATTTTAACCATTTAATAATATCATATCGGTGTTAGTCTTGTTAGTACAGAAGAAGAAATAAGTTTGAGATTATAAAATAATCATGATTCATGAATTTTATTTGAAATATAAATCTGTCAAAATTGACATTTTCTAATAAAATTGTGATAAAACTTGAAAATGACTTTTATTTCATTTCAAATAAATATTTAATGATATGTCAAATAATTTTTCATTTCATTGATTTGTAAAAATATCATTCGATTTGGTATTAGTTCAGTCACTATGAAAGAGGATATTGTAATAACGGGAATATCGGGTCGTTTTCCCTGTTCTGACTCAATGGATGAGTTAAGGGATAATCTATTCAATGGTATAGATATGGTTACTGAAGACGACCAGCGATGGCCACCCGGTCTCTACAGCCTTCCTAAAAGATCAGGAAAATTGGGAAATTTGTCTAAATTTGACGCCGAGTTCTTCGGTATTCATAGCGAACAGACTCGGAATATGGATATACAGCAAAGGTTTCTCTTGGAGTTGGCTTTCGAGGCAGTTCTCGACGCAGGTATTGATATTATAATTAGTTTCACACAATTCAAAATCTGACTGACCAGAAGATTATTTTCTATTTGTTGAATACTCAGGATATTCTTTGAGCATTTACCAAAATCAAGATGGTCAATTGTAATTGCATAATACAAATGCATCGGTTTTGTCTGGCTTATAGTTTTAACAAACTTATGAGGGAGATATTGACTCTGTTATTATATGCTCAACAATCATAGGGAATAGATGTAAGGTTAAAATAGGTTTTTATATGTCAAAATTAAATATGTTAAATATGGACATTGAGGGTCAGATTGACCAAGGTAACATTAAATAAGTTATAATGTATTCTTATTTAATTAAGTTCAAGTTCAAGGGTTTAATTAAGTCTAATTAAGTATAATAACATCTGTATTATCTGGTCTAAAGAAATGGCCGATTGCTTTTATCAATAAAGTGATTCCAAAGTAAAAGTATCTAGGTTAATCGCCATTACACCTATAACTTCTACAAAATAGAGTAGTTTAGAATTTCAAAGGTCCGTTACTAATATAGAGGGGAAAGAATAGGCCATTTAATAATACTCTGTTGGATTGTAAAAAAGTAATTATATAATTTTGTGCTAGGTGTCAATCCATCAAGCTTATGTGGAACAAATACTGCTGTCATGATTGCCAGTGGATTCTCAGAGACATTACAGGCACTTAGCGAAGAAGCGCCCGACACGTCTGGGTTTGCATACATTGGTTGCGATCCGGCTCTAATTGGAAACAGAATATCCTATTGTATGGACCTTAAAGGACCTAGTTGTTCACTCAGCACAGCTTGTTCATCTGGAGGAATGGCACTCTACAATGCGTTCAATCTATTGCAAAATGGTAAATGTGATGCCGCTCTTGTCGGTGGATCTATGGTCCAGTTAAGCCCTGGTTCTTCACTGAGTTTACAGAATTTTTTATCCCCTGATGGAAAGTGTAAATTCTTGGATCAAACAGCCAATGGTTTTGTCAGATCTGAGTCCTGTTGTATGATATTCTTACAGAAGTCGAGTCAAGCGAAGCGTATTTACGCCACTGTTTTGGGCATTGAGTCCAACACCGATGGCTATACAGAGGACGGATTCACATACCCTTCCTCTCGAGCACACTATCAGTTACTGAAGAATACTCTACGAGAGGCTAATGTCGATCCCAATAGTGTTCATTACATTGAATGTCACGGAACGGGTACTCAAGCGGGAGATCAGAATGAGATCGAAGGCATCACTCGAGCCTATTGTGAGGACCGAAGTGATGGACGGCCTCTACTGGTGGGCAGTGTTAAGACAAATGTCGGTCACACAGAGTATGCCTCGTGTTTAGTAAGCATTGCAAAAGTGTTGATAGCTTTCGAGAACAATCTCATTGCGGCTAATCTTCATTACAATAGCCCTAATCTTTCAATACCTTCACTCGTGTCGGGTGTTATACAACCGGTTGTGAAGAATACAGAATTGAATGATAATTCTATTGTTGGGATCAATTCGTTTGGTGCCGGAGGTTCTAATGTTCACATTCTATTGAGACCTAAGCCTAGGACAGTTGAAGAGGACATTCCTGACAAAATTCCCAGAATAATTCCCTTATTTGGCAGAACCGAGCAAAATGTCCGATCACTTCTGCAATTCTTTGTCAATGAGCCACAAAAAGTAACCAAGGGATTTTTGAAGTTATTTAACGATATAGCGGTCATATCCGGCATGAAATTCAGAGATTACATTCTTCTAGGTGATAATTTGATAAAAACTCAACTTTACCAAAAAATCGAAAGAGTAGGCGATAGACGCCCGTTGTGGTTCATTTTTACAGGTATTATCATTGATTATTTTTATTGAAAATAAAATACATCATGAACATTAAGGGATGGGCTGTGAATGGCCAGCCATGGCTAAGAGTCTAATGAACATTGACATTTTCAAAGATTCAATTCATAAATCTCACACAATTATGAAAGAGTTTGGTTTAGATCTTATTTCTTTATTAACAACGGAAGAATCGAATCAATCAAATCATGGTATTATAGAAAATTTGATGATGATTACAACCATGCAAATCGGTTTGGTTGATCTGCTTTCTGAGTTGAATATTACCCCCGATGGTATAGCGGGGCACTCTCTGGGTGAAGTGGCCACTGGGTATTGTGACGGAGCGCTGGACAGGAAACAGGCTTTGTTAGTGACATATTGGAGGGCTCGGGTGGTCACAGAAGTCGAGTGCCCTAAAGCAATGATGATAACCGTGAAGAGCACTTGGGAAGAATGTCAGCGCCGCTGTCCTTCAGGTCTAGTCTTCCCGTCGTGTCATAACTCGAAGAACTCGGTCACCATATCTGGAAGATTGGAATCAATGGAAGTATTCTTAGAGCAGTTAAATAGGGATAACGTCTTCGCAAAACAACTAAAGAGCTATGGCTTCGGATTTCATAGCCCACTCGTTTCGCCCATCTCTCAGCTTATAAAAGAGAAATTGACTGAAATTATTCCGAATCCAAAGCTGAGATCACCGAAATGGATAAGTTCTTCTATTCCAGAACAAAATTGGAATTGTAATCTTGCTAAATATTGTTCAGCTGACTATCTAACAAACAATATGCTCTCTCCGGTCCTCTTCTATGAAGCCCTACAACACGTGCCCAACAATTCCATTGTGATTGAGATCTCTCCCCACACTCTATTCCAAGGTATTGTTAAGTCTATCCTCGGTTCTGAGTGCACATACATTCCCCTAATGAAGAGAAATAACAACAATGGAAACCTAGAATTGGTTCTTTCATTGATCGGCGATCTCTATAAACTAGGATTCAATCCCGAACTCAATAAACTCTATCCGAACAGCTCTTCATTCCCAGTTAATCGCGGCACTCAATCGATCAGTTCATTGATAAAATGGGATCACAGCGAGGACTGGTTCGTCCCATTGTACCCAAATTACTTTCTCACCAAAAACCAAGTGAATTCAGTTATTGATATATCGAAAAACAAAGACAACTTTTATACAGACTATCAAATTGATGGTCAAATAGTATTTCCTTTTGCTGGATATGTTGTGATGGTATGGCAGATGTTGGCCAGGATTGAGGGAAAATCAATTGACCATGTGAAATTGGATTTAGACGAGCTTGTAATTCATCATCAAGTTACTTTGAATCACGAAAAACCAAACATATTTACAATCAAATTTGATCAGAAGATTAGACAGGTTTCAGTAAATGAGCAAGATGTGATAGTATTCACAGTTAATCTTGGTTCCGAAATATCTGGACTATTGTTAGGATATGATCGTGGAATAAATCAATCAGTTTTTGGAAAAATGGAAATTAAAGGATCGGAATTCTACCGAGAATTAAAACTTAGAGGCTATGATTTTGGGCCCAACTTTAGAGCAGTGAAGACAATCTGTACTGGCAATGGAAATGCCCATGTTGCATTCAATTCAAACTGGGTCAGATTCATCGATGCACTATTGCAAACATGTATTTTATCCCTTGAGGATCGAGATCTAAATCTCCCCGTTTATATACAATCACTACATTGCGACCCAACACTTATCACTAAACAATTCAACGATAATTCAAACCAAGAGATTATTATCGATGTATATCATGATGAATCTATCCAAACAATAACCGCAAAAGGGGTTCAAATCAGTCTTCCAAAATTCAAGAAAACCCAACGTATTCCAAATCAAAACAAACCCACTATAGAAAAATACATATTTTATCCGAATAGCAATGAAATCCAAAATGATGAGTTTGATCCTTTTATTAGGGATTTAAACAATCTTGCAGTTGAGGCAATGGACAGATTAAATCACCATCATGACAATGACAATAAACAAAACAAAATCGAACATGGACTTGTTTCTGTTCTCAATGATCTAGGCACAGAAAGCAATGATCTTACCATGATAAATTTAATAAATCAATTGAGTGAAATTGGCGAAAATGATGAAACAATGGAATCTATTTGGAATAGAAAGATCTCTATTTTAAACAAGGACCAGTTCTTTCATATTCTTCATCCAATGGTAGACCTTATTTTTGATAACTTAGTTACCGATGAAATGAACATTTTAGAAATTACCCTTGATTCAAATGAGCCAACATGTGATATAGTCAAATGTATAGTAGAAAATTTGCCTGGCCTTGATATTAAGATCAAATACACGATAACTAATCCGATCAATGATATAGTTCAATGTCAACAAAATGAATCTTTCTCAATCGATCAACTGTTTTGGGAAACCAGTTCCAGCAAAATCTATCCCACTGTTAAAACTACTGTCGATATATTTATATTGAGAAACACAGATTTCCAGAATATGGAGATGATTGACTTTAGTGATGACAAACTAGCTCAGTTTATTCTCACAAACACAAACCACAATGGGTTCATTATTGCTTTGTTCAGAACAAATTTAACCCCTTGTGAGAAACTTATCAATGATGTCTTGAAAATTATCCCTTCCACAAACAATCTGGTACTGACAAAAAACCTCATTAATATGGGGTGTTGTTTGGTTAGCAAGGTGACTTTCTCCAAACTCATCACGGTAATTCTATTGAGAAAATCAACGCCAAAACTTGTTTTAGACCAAACTTTTATTGAAGTTAAGTCAATCACTTTTGAATGGATTTCTAGTTTGAAATGTAAACTAAGAGAACATCAGTCGAGACCTGAGGGACACAACATATGGCTTATCGCTAACGACTGTCCCTTCAATGGTATCATTGGTCTCATTAATTGTCTCAGACGTGAACCGGGAGGGGAAAGGATTAGGTGTTTGGTGATAGAGTTTGATGCAACAAATGACATCCAAGATAATAGGAACACATCATTTAAACCCATATTATACGCAGACATAATCAGAAAAGACCTCGTTATCAATGTTATAAGAGATGGAAGACTAGGAACGTATAGATATCTTAATTATCAAAATCAACTGAAGAGAGAATTGCAAAGAGAAGACTGTTTTCATGCATTCTTCGGTGTGACCGACACATCAGGTCTTCAGTGGATTGAGTCTCAGCACAAGTATTGGCCGATCGGTAGAGAAAATAACCAAAAACTTATTTATATTAATTACTCTTCAATCAATACCAGAGATCTTAAAGCTTTTAAAAACATAAATGATCATGAAGGAAATGAGCTTGATAATATGATAAATGTCAATGAATTTGTTGGTCTGGATAACAACAAAGCTTATAGATTAATGGGCATGGTCAAATCGAATAGTACTCTGTCCACTACCATTGTAATAAATAGCGACAATGACTTGTTATGGATGATTCCCGACAATTGGTCACTCGAGGACGCGATTGGTGTGCCCTTGGCTTATGTCACCGCTTATTATCTGTTGTTTATAAGAGCTAGGATTGAGACCGGAATGTCTCTTCTCATACTAACTGGTAGTAGGAGTGCCATTGCACAGGCAGTTATCAATATCTGCCTCAAAATCAAGTGCAAGGTATACTTGAATGTTGATAACGAAGAACAATTTGAAGGCTATGCTAGATTGTTCCCTCAACTAAGAGAAAGGATCGTGGTCAATTTTCGACAAAATGCTTTAGAAATGTTCATCAAAAGGGAAACCAATGGCAAATGCTTTGATATTATTCTGAATTTGACCCAAAGAAATAATATAAAATGTTCTAGACTATTAAGTGATCATGGGAAATTATTGGAAATGATGAATAAGGAACAAAATTATGACATAGAACAAGGTATTCATAGCCTTTATAAGAAATTAACTTTAAATTTGATTTTTTAATAATTAGTGAATAACAACACAGAAATTCATAGAGTAGATATCGAAAGGTTATTTGACCATGATGACAATTCTATAAGGATAAGAAATAGAATTCATAAATTGGTCGCAGAGGGCATGAGATCTGGTGAAGTCCTTCCGGTTATGACAAAGGTTTTCGATGTAAACCAAATAGAAGAAGCCTTTCGGTATATGTCTTCGGGAGAGCCCAATATGGATAGGGTTGTGGTCAGACTGAAGAAAGAAGATTCCGATGGAAGGCTCACCGTTAGAGCTAAACACCGAACAATGTTTTACTCGAATAAATCTTATATAATAATTGGAAGTTTGGTCGGATTTGGACTCGAATTATTTCAATGGATGGTTAATAGAGGGGCGAAAAAATTTGTCAGTGTCTCCAAGAATGGTATCAGAAATCGTTACCAGCAATGGGTTATTAATAAAATTAGAAGAAGAGCCGAAATATTGATTAGAGTCGATGACATTAGCAAATATGATCGATGTGAGAATATAATTTCACTAGCTAATGAGATGGGTGATGTCGGCGGTGTATTTAACCTGGACATGTTGTCACAAGATTTAATTTCTATCGAAAGTTCACACGACTATCTAGAAGCGGTGTCAGATAGAATAGATGCAATAATTAACATGGACAAATTGTGCAGGATCAAATGCTCTTATTTGGAATACTTTGTTCAATTTTCATCTATCCTTAGCGGTCGAGGTATTGCCGGACAACCTTTAAGAGGTTACGCCCACTCTGTTGCGGAACAAATCTGCGAAATGAGACGAAGAGATGGATTTCATGGACTGGCCATACAGTGGGGACCCATTGAAGACTTTGAGGACAAAGAGAAGATTTTCGATGGATTTTTACCGCAAACCATTGATTGCTGTCTCGAAGTTTTGGACCAAATTCTTGTCACCAATGAAAGTGTTTTATCGTCTTATATAAAAGCCTTTCGAACAGAAGGAAAGGTCATTCAAGAAAGAACTAGTTTATTGCAACAAATCTGTAATATATTGGGAATCAGAGATCCGTCGGCTCTGAATATGTCGACCACATTGAGTGAGTTAGGAATGGATTCACTGATGGCTATCGATATCAAAGAAGTTATAGATATTTATGCTTCAAAACAAGAATCGTCGTCATTGGAGAGTTTGTCGGATTTGAAAAGTTTGAAAATTGATAATATTTTGCAGATGAGCATGACTTAATCTTAAAATTACCTTAATCTTGAATAAAAATTTGATTTTATTAAAAGATATTACAAAATCTGAACCCACTGTCTATGGCAATACACCTTTTACCTGAACTACAATTCAAAATGAATAATATATTTTAATGCAAGGGAGTACTGAGTACTGAACTTCTTCAAATTTTAATTCAAATTAGCCATATTTGAGACAAGATTGAAGTATATATATACCTAATTTAGGCGAATAGCAACTAGAAACAACCTAATTCGGTTAATTAATTCATAATTCAGACTAATTGAGTGTTTTAACAAAATTTAGCTGAAAAATTAGAAAAACAAATTAGCTCGAGTTAAAGTACGGTGGACTCACTACATATTGGGCAGGGATGCGCAAGGGGGGGTATAGCTAGTGTTGCCAACTCCAATTTCGAAAACCCTGGACAACCACTGAAAACCCATTTAAACAACCTGGACAAAAGT